>CAIGQZ010032675.1:1720267-1750289 GCA_903798205.1 Danio tinwini
TGTGTGTGTGTGTGTGTGTGTGTGTGTGTGTGTGTGTGTGTGTGTGTGTAAAATGAGGACAATCAATTTAATTTATTAGTTTAGCCCATATAAATTGAGTAAGTTCAACTTAATTTGTTTGTTTAATTTCAGCCCTTATAAATTGCTTGTAAGCACTTAACATAAAAAAAACTTATTATATATATATATTTTTTTTAATGGCTTCTCTGATAATCACATCAGTAAAATCTTCATAAAATCATTACTAAAAATCTCTAATGATAATGTAATTCAGTATATTCCTGCACAAACTTTAATTAATGGTTTCTAAAATGATCAAATTCATCAGAGTTAGTTTATTTTACAAGGAAATTTTCAATGAACAGTCAGCAGACATCCTATTTTTCCTTGGACAGTCCCATATTTCAGCTTTACTTTATGACTTGCTTTGTCCTGTTTTTCACCTTTCCTAAAAGTTCCTCATTGCAGAGCACTAAAGCTTCTGTCACACCGAAATAGTCCCAATCAATGGTAGCCAATCACGAAGGAAAAAATTACCGTCAAATCACATTTCCATATTGATTACCTTGCAGTTAGTGAAGGCAGGATCCAGCCATCCGATGTCAGTTAGGGAGCTCGGGGAAGAGCCAAAAAAAAAAAAAAAAAGAGATATAAGCGCAACACTATAATTACATTAAGTTACATTAGAATGAAGGAACATTAGAAGGCATGTTGAAAGAAACAGTACAAACAAATGATATTATAATCTATAATGTCTTAGATAACACACACACACACACACACACACACACACAAACAAATTAGATTTCTCTTTTATAAGTGCTGTGAAATCAGACATACACTACCTGACAAAAGTCTTGTCATCGATTCCAGTTGTAAGAGCAACAAATAATAACCTGACTTCTAGTTGATGATTTGGAAAAATGTGAGAAGGTCAATTTTCTGTTGAACTGCGAGAGATCTGCAGAGTGGATGAACATCAACAGCCTGAGGTATCAAAACATTTGTGCTTCTCATTACATTGCAAACCACAGGAGAGGGCAAATTCTCCAGCAGGATAGCGCTCCTTCTCATACTTCAGCCTCCACATCAAAGTTCCTGAAAGCAAAGAAAGTCAAGGTGCTCCAGGATTGGCCAGCCCAGTCACCAGACATGAACATTATTGAGCATGTTTGAGGTAAGATGAAGGAGGAGGCAGTGAAGATGAATCTAAACTCTGGGAGTCCTGCAAGAACGCTTTCGTTACTATTCCAGATGACTTTATTAATAAGTGATTTGAGTCATTGCAGAGATGTGTAGATGCAGTCCTCCAAGCTCATGTGAGTTGTAGGCAATATTAATTAAATGGGACTAAATAGGTCAACCCTAACCTCTAAAATCTTTTCACTAAAGTTGACGTTTAAACTATAAATCATGTTCTTGCAAACTATTATACCTCAGACTTTTACATCAAGTATGCTGATGAGTCAACAAAACAGAGAAAAGAGGCGGGGCATATTGAGCAGCTCCTTCCCTTTTGTAAACAGCCTATAGCATTTTTATTATATCTCAGCTCGTCCAAAGCCACTGAGTTTGGTAAAGATGCATTTACATTGTATTAATCGGTAAGTAAACCAATGATAACTGGAAACTGTTAAATTGACCTAATTTTTTAATCATTTGCAGTGTTCATTTACTAAATATTTTTAGCCAAAGGGTTTACTCACGTTTTTTTTTCCGTCAACTCATTGCTTTAAAAGTAATTAAAATATTAATAATTTTTAGTATTTTTTTTATTTAGCATTAAAGTCAAAATTATTAGCCCTTCTGTGAAATTTTTTTCTTTCTTTTTTAAATATTTGCCAGATAATGTTTAACAGAGCAAGGAGTTTTTCCACAGAAGTTTCTATTACTTTTTTCTTCTGGGGAAAATCTTATTTGTTTTATTTCAGCTAGAATAAAAAAAATTAAGGTCTATAGTATAAGCCCCCTTAAGCAATATATATATTTTTTGATTGTCTACAACAAAGGTCCCCAACTCCCGGGCCGCGGACTGGTAATGGTCCGTGGATCAATAGGTGCTGGCTGCATAAGAATGTATGCCACAAAAACTAGAAGTCAACATGACTAGTCCTTTTGCCGCTTTAAAACTTGAAACGACAGTCTCCACCACACTCCAAGCCTTACAGGACAAAAAACGACCAACAGCTAACTACGTGGGACCATTAGCTCAACAGAGGGAGTTCTTCACATCGCCAAAGGAATGCAAGTAACACCTCCAGATTACCAATAAACTGGTGCAAATTAAACATAACCATAAAGAAACCATAGAAGCGTTAAATTGATTATTTTTGGTTTGCTTGGTTTAGTCTTGGGCGATGTGGTGGCGCAGTAGGTAGTGCTGTCGCCTCACAGTAAGAAAGTCGCTGGTTCGAGCCTCAGCTGGGTCAGTTGCCATTTCTGTGTGGAGTTTGCATGCTCTCCTCGTGTTTGCGTGGGTTTCCTTCAGGTGCTCCGGTTTCCCCCACAAATCCAAAGACATGCAGTACAGGGGAATTGGGAAAGCTAAATTGTCTGTAGTGAATGAGCGTGTATAGATGTTTTCTAGTGATGAGTTGGAAGGGCATCCGCTGTGTAAAAACATATGCTGGATAAGTTGGCAGTTCATTCGGCTGTGGCGACCCCAGATTAATAAAGGGATTAAGCCGAAAAGAAAATAAATAAATAGTTTGGTCTTACAAAATCTGAGGTTTTTCCATCATTACACTCTCTCTTCCTTTTCTCTAGAACTGTATGAATGTGTGTTTGTGTTAGGTGTTAGTTTCTGTTATATTAGTCAATAAAGTTTCATTTTGTATAAAGAAAGGTGCCTGTGCATATTTATGAATCTAATGTCTTAAACTTCGATCTTGTTACCCTGCTTAAACATAAATAGGTTTTTATTTTTGATAGCAATAGCTGTAGTTGAAACCAACTCTCTGTTCGAACAGTCGCTGGATGATTTGTTTGTTCAGATTTTAAGAGTTGATTCTTTTGAAGCACCGTTCAATTAATCTTCAGTTCACTCTGAGCTAAGTCATTACATAATCCAAAAGCCAATTGAAAAATTCAGCTGGTATTTTTTGATATCTCAATCCTTTGAAGCTTCTGAAATAATAATATTTGAAAGCAGTAGTGGAAAAAGCCATGTTAGGAGTATTGCCATTCACATTTGTGCATGTTTACATATGAGAAGTTTGCGTCTACAGTGGCGCAGAAGGTAGTGCTGTCGCCTCACAGCAAGAACGTCACTATTTCGAGCCTCGGCTGGGTCAGTTGGCATTTCTGTGTGGAGTTTGCATGTTCTCCCTGTGTTTGCGTGGGTTTCCTCCGGGTGCTCCGGTTTCCCATACAGTCCAAAGACATGCGTTACAGGTAAATTGGGTGGGCTAAATTTTCCATAGTGAATGAGTGTGCATGGATGTTTCCCAGAGATGGGTTGCAGCTGAAAGGGCATCCACTACGTAAAACAAATGCTGGATAAGTTGGCGGTTCATTCCGCTGTGGCGACCCCAGATTAATAAAGGGACTAAGCCGAAAAGAAAATGAATGAAGTTTGTATCTACCTTTATTTTGGTAGGTAAACAGCATCACCAACTACCACTAAACTCAGCACAGAGACAGAATCCAGCTGGTCTAAACTAGACAACCCAGAAGGATTGTCTGCAAAAAAAAAAACAGTATTGATCCAAGATCCCAGACTCCTTCATCAAGACGAAACCTGATTCTAAATCAATATCACCTCACTCTGAGGAGTCCAGCGAGAGACCCCTTACAGAAAAGAGCTTGCATTTTTCCATTTAGTTGTCCATTACATCCCATCGTAAAGCAGAGTCAGCAGTGACCTCTGACCTGTGATCTTACTGTCATATTGAGCTACATTGGAGGGGTCAGCAAAACTCAAGTTTGACCGGACTTTAAATCGTTATTGCTGAATAATGTTGAATAAGTAATACAGAATACTTCTGTAATGTTTTATGACTCTGCTATTGGGGATACTTGATTATGATTGGTCAATCATGACATTTCAAGGTAAGTTAATGTTTATTCATTCATTTTCCTTCAGCCTATTCCCTTAATTTACAGGGGTCGCCACAGCGGAATGAACCATCAACTAGTCTCGAATATGTTTTACACAGCAGATGCTCTTGACACCCAGTATTGGGAAACACCCATACACACTCATTCACACACACGCTATGGCCAATTTAGTTTATTTAGTACACCTATAGCGCATGTGTTTGGACTGTGGGGGAATCCGGAGCACCCGGAGGAAACCCACACGAATGCAGGGAGGGCATGCAAACTCCACACAGAAATGCCAACTGACCCAGCTGAGGCTCGAACCAGTGACCTTCTAGGTGTGCGGCAACAGTATTACCTACTGTGCCACTGCATTGCCAAAATAAAAACATGAATCACAAAATATGGAAAAGTGCTAATTTATGGATGTTTATTACAGTGTACCCATATTGATTATTACAATAGGATAGAGTGTTTCTGAGCTGAAGGTAATTCCTCAACTGTGGCGATTCTCTGACTCTGTATTACTTCTGCTGATGTACTCCTGTACTGAACAGGGATTGTTTTGGCTTTCATGAAGAAGCCTAAGACATTTCATAAGCTACTATTAAACTGTAGCTCTAAACAAAAGGCCCGAAGAGAGCCAATCCATCTTCTGCTTTAAATGGCTCCAGCAGGCAAATTGCTCCTTCCATTAGATGGCCGTGGCAGCATCGAGACTCCAGGTCTCTTTGGTTCTTCTCTTGGTTTTTCTATCACATCAATCTCCCATCGACCCGCATCGACCAGTAATTACAAAGGAAAGCCACGCTTGGGGAAGCAGGATCTTTATTTGGGCGAAGGGTTTAAAGATGCGCTGCTTTACAACACAACGAAGATAAAAGGATCACGGAATAACTATCGATTTCTGACAGAACGGTATGATGACTGTTTTCAATCAAATCCTGGATTGGAATGTCTTTAATGATACAAAATAAACAAAACTACAGAAAAAGAGATAGTAAATTTGTAGCGTGTACGAATATAGCGCATTTATTTTGTATGGCCATACACACAAAGCGCTTCACAATCATTAGAGAGGGGTCTCTCCACACCACCACCAGTGTGTAGCACAGGACAATGACGCCAGTGCCCTCACCACACACCAGTTATAGGTGGAGTGGAGAGACAGTGATACAGCGAATTCTGTGAATGGGAAGCCATAATGGGTAAGGCCACTTCACAAGAAGTGCCATGGGACTTTTAATGACCACAGAGAGTCAGGACCTCGGTTTAACGTCTCATCCGAAAGTCTGCACCCACTGACAGTATAGTGTCCCCTTCACTATACTGGGGCATTAGGACTCACACAGATTGCAGGTTGAGCGCAGCCTCACTAACACCACTTCCAACAACAACCTAGTTTTCCCATGTGGTCTCCTATCGAGGTACTGACCAGGCTCAGCCCTGCTTAGCTTCAGTGAGTAAGCGGTCTTGGGCTGCAGGGTGATATGTCAAAAGACCCGAAGAGAGCCAATCCATCTTCTGCTTTAAATGACTCCAGCAGTCAACCGCTAAATTTAACGGTTATTGTTATAAACAGCATCAAATTGCAGTCATGTATTTATATAATGCAATACTTTCCAAGGCCACATTTATTTGCTTAAAAACACGGAGATTACTATTACATTTTAAAAGTCTTGTTTCTTTGAAAACATATTCACAATTGAATTTTTCTTGGGATACAAAGCTGAATTTGAACCTTTTAAATGGCCTATCTTGTTAGCGTAGGTTTTCTCCGGGTGCTCCGGTTTCCCCCACAGTCCATACACATGCACTATAGGTGAATTGGATAAACTAAATTGTCCGTAGGGTACAGTATACTCTATGTGTGTGAATGATGGATGTTTACCAGTACTGGGTTGCAGCTGGAATGGCATTCGTTCATTCATTCATTTTCTTTTCGGCTTAGTCCCTTTATTAATCTGGGGTCGCCACAGCGGAATGAACCGCCAACTTATCCAGCATATGTTTTACGCAGTGGATGCCCTGCTGGAAGGGCATCCGCTGTGTAAAACATATGCTGGAAAAGTTGGTGGTTCATTCCGCTGTGGTGACCCCTGACGAATAAAAGGACTAAGCCGAAGGAAAATGAATGAAAATGACCTTTTCCTAATAATCCTAATATCAAGGTTTGATGCTCAAGAAACAAAATTATTATTATTATTATTATTATTATTATTATTATTATTATTATTATTACTATCAGGGCTTTTTTGATCACCAGCCACTGAGGCTAGAAGCTGTCCAACATTACTAGCCACTCACCATTTTCACTAGCCACAGTTTTGTTGTTGGGGAAATATATTTTATATGCATAAATTTGACATGCTAAAATTACTCGATTTAGATGTTGTGTTATGTCCACATGCCTCCTCATTCATTACACAGTTTTTGTGTTTGTTGTGTATGAGCTTGCTTAATGTGCATGAGCAAGTGGTTTCATAGTGTTTCACTGCAATCAGTTTTTATTTCACATGACTTGTCAGGGCTCAAAATTAAGGATTTATCAAATTTATCTCTGACCACACCAAAATTAAATAAATAATTATTTCTTAGCCACAAATCTTAAATAATATGTCAAAACAAATAAAATATAGTTGTATACATGTACTTTTTATATATAAAAAAACACCACAAAAAACAATTGGCATTTAAAAAAGAATTATTGTCATGTATCTAAAACTATGCACAGTAATCTGTCCTGGCTAAAGGTCTCTCAGATCACCAGTGAACTACATATAGATAGGGATTTAATCTAATAATTAACCCATATTAACAAAAAAATAACTGTAAACAAAAGAAAGCATGTGAAAAACATACAGTGTCTGATAATGCAAGGATGATCACATGCACACAGTTAACGTTAGTTTTTGTCCAGTCTATTTCAAAATGGACCGATCATACTAGTTTCGGTTCCTATAGACCAATTAGCATGTTTGTAAACATTCAGGATGCGCGCGCAGGGAGGTGGCAGAAAAAAACCCGGGAGCGCTAGCATTTACAGTTGGGGAATGACATCCGATGCGGTACGGAGTTTGTTGTTGTCTTAGAAATAAGTTAGATTGATTGCATATTATATATATTATTTACATAATGCTTTCAGCGTATTATAACAGCTCGTCACCCAGTGATAAGCACAGTGATTCTGCAAAATTAACGTTAAAGTGAACGGCGTTCGTCTGACAGGTACATTTGCAATAGCACCCTCCTAATGGATATTGGATAAGACGAAATGACCAAGCATCCAGCCCTAAATATACAATCTCATTGAAGCTCCAAGGGATTTTACAAGAGAGAAGTTAAAGGTCTACAAGTGTTTGGATGCCAATAATTGTGTTCTGTGTGGTCATATCTCCAATAAATAAGCGGGTAAAGTTGGTTTTATATTCACACATTCCGACTTTCTCCTTAATAATATAATTTCATAAACGTATTATTTGCAAACTCTAAATAGTGAAATCATATTAGCAGCCAATGACTATCAAAGTACAACAATGTTCACAGTCAAATAAACAGTGTTCATGTTGTTTTCAAGTCACACTTGCAGGTTATTTCAGAGCGAATACTCAAAGTGCCGTGGTAAACAATATAGGGAGTGTCACAAGTTGTCACTGAATGAATGTGTGAATATAAAACCAACTTTAATAACTTTCACGTTTCATTCTCAGCATTCAGTGTCCGCAGTTTAATTAACCATATGTATCCGTTTTGGTGAAATCATTGCTGCAATCAAAAACGAGTAATGTGTATGATTCAGCATAGAGTGAACTTACCTGATATAACATGAGAACTGCAGAGTCCAGCATTTATAATTAGGTTGTCACTTCATTCAGTTCCCTTTTAGCCAAAGACGTCTGCAGTTATCATGAAAGCAGTGTGGTGTATGGTAAAAGTTAAGTTTTCTATTTTTGGACTTTGGAATCCTACCGCAAAACACGACATGTTCGCTATTGCAGCCGGTCATTTTTTGCAACCTGGGGACCTGTGTGACGTCATGTGTGACGTAGGTTGGTAATTGGTCTATATGCACGGTTGCTTCATGTAATGTGAGCGCACATGCTTTTTTAACAGGTGCGAGCTTCACATCACCTGTGAATGATCATTCTCTCATTTGGTATTCACCTGCTTTCTTTTCCTCGCGCGAACACAATTATTTTTGTCAGTCGTGGTGTTTCTTGATTCTAAGATTGCATTTGCATGCATAATGGGCCATCCTTATTGTCGAACCCTGCTTTTAAGAAAACTATCATTTAAAAATTGTTTTCAACCAGCCAAAGTGGCTAGTGGGAGAGTCTGTCTAACCCGCCACAGCTGAAATCTACCCACATTTGGCAAGTTGGCGGGTATTAATGTCAAGCTCTGACTACTATTATACGATTATTATTATTATTATTATTTAATTATGTAAAACTTAATTGTGGACTACTTAGTATTTTTTATATACAAAAACAAGACAAGATGGTTAATTTAAGCCCACTTCAAATCAAGTGGTATTTAAGAAGTACTCATAAAAGTGTACTACTAGTACATAGATGTTAGTATACTCACTACATGTCTTACACTTAAGTAAGTATATACTACTAAAGTAAAAGCACACAAAGGAGGCTGGCTGTTAAATATTTTGTTGAAAATTAAGTTTTGGTTGAATATTAAGGTGATATTTTAAGTCAATATTTTTACATTATATGAACATTATTACATTTCACAGATTACTCGAGGTTTTATTTATATAAGTATTTTAGTCTCTATTTCAGACGTTGCCACAGCGGAATGAACCGCCAACTATTCCAGCATATGTTTAAACCCAGTATTGGGAAACACTCATATACTCTCACATTCACACACACTACGGACAATTTAGTTCCTCCAATTCACCTATAGCGGATGTGTTTAGACTGCGGGGGAAACCGGAACACCTGGAAGAAACCCATGCCAACACGGGGAGAACATGCAAACTCCACATGAATATGCCAACTGGCCCAGCCGGGACTTGAACCAGCAACCTTTTATTTGAAATTTGATTAGTAGAAATGAAATTTTCTGAACTTAAAATCGCTTTTGTAAATGTAATTTGTTGTAGATATTTAAAAAATCTAGATATTTTTATTCCACTGTATATTGTGCAGAACTATATAGTCAAAAACAAAACACAGAATCCCAGAAGAGCTCCTAGATGTCTGAACTACAATGTATGAGCATCTGATCCTGTCGCAGCAAGAAAAGAGAAAGTCCAACAAACACAAACAAACAACAACGCAAACAAAATGAAGCGGATGAAAACAGAGCGGCGGATCTGAAATGAAGTCACGGCTGGCCGGTCAGAGATATTCGCCCGTCGTCACACCGAGCTCTGCTTAAATGAGGGATTAAATGAGGGGAAATCACTATCTCTAGCTGCCATCCAGCGCAGGTGAGCGGCGGCGCTCCTATAAGCTTCATTCTCCTCCTAAACACAAACCTTTGGCTTTCTGACAGCGCCATTAATACACACACACACACAACACAAACACATCCCAGAAATCCTGCTGAGGCGGAGGAACCTGAAAGCTTTTTTTCAGATGCTTAAACCTATAAACAGCAGATTCAAATAGAGAAACTTTCCAGAGAAAGAGAGAAAAATAAACATTTGATTCTTCAACTCCTGCAGAAAATCTCTCTCTCTCTTTCTCTCTCTGGGAGAATGAAGTAAACATCCATTTAAATTAAACCCTTTTCTTAAATACTATCATTCTATCTTGTTTTCTAGTGAGAACATCTAAAGATATTTAAAGCTAAATAGATTTATAGCATATTGCATTAAGACACTCACCGGCCACTTTATTAGGTACACCTTACTAATACTAGGTTGGACCCCCTTTTGCCTTCAAAACTGCCTTAATCCTTAATGGCATAGATTCAACAAGGTACTGGAAATATTCCTGAGATTTTGCTCTATATTGACATAATAGCATCACACAGTTGCTGCAGACTTGTCTTTCACCCCATCTCAAAAGTGCTCTATTGGATTGAGCTCTGGTGACTGTGGAGGCCATTTGAGTACAGTGAACAAATTGTCATGTTCAAGAAACCAGTCTGAGATAATACAATGCTCCATTGGTACTAATGGGCCCAAAGTGTGCCAAGAAAATATCCCCCACACCATTACACCACCCCCACCAGCCTGAACCTGTAACAAGGATAGACGCTTCAACGTAGTGAGGATCCTATGCAGGACTTTATTAGTAGGAGGGTCAGACAAGCAGTGGTCAAAACACAAACAAACAGATGTATGTGGGCAATCCAGAGTCGTAGTTGTAATAGCAGGCAGAAGGTCACAAGGCAGGCGGCACACGGGGATAATCAAACAAAACAAAGCAAAGGCCTAAACACAGAAGGCAAGGAGAAACGCGTCATAATGTTCACTTGTACAGTTCGCAAGACTCAGCAATGAGTGTCTCAAAGTGAGCCAAATATATGTGTGTGCAATCAGCTATTGAGCAGCATCAGCTGTGAGAGTGCAATCAGTCAAGATCTGGAACAGGTTGTGTGTGTATGGTGCATGACTGGGTTTGTAGTCCATTATCATGGTGGATTTGTAGTTCATGTGAATGTGTGTGTTTATCAGCGATCTCTAGCTGTGATCGCTGGTGATCGTGACAGAACCGTTGAAACAAGGCAGGATGGATCTATGTTTTGTTGTTGTTGACACCAAATTCTGACCCTACCATCTGAATGTCTCAGCAGAAATCGAGACTCATCAGACCAGGCAACGTTTTTCCAATCTTCTATTGTCCAGTTTTGGTGAGCCTGTGTGAATTGTAGCCTCAGTTTCCTGTTCTTAGCTGACAGGAGTGGCACTCGGTGTGGTCTTCTGCTGCTGTAGCCCATCCGCCTCAAGGTTAGACGTGTTGTGTGTTCAGAGACGCTCTTCTGTAGACCTCGGTTGTAAAGAGTGGTTATTTGAGTTACTGTTGCCTTTCTAGCTGGAACCAGTCTGGCCATTTTCCTCTGACCTCTGGCATCAACAAGGCATTTGCGCCCACAGAACTGCTGCTCGCTGGATATTTTCTCTTTTTCAGACCATTGTGCGTGAAAATCCTAGTAGATTGGCAGTTTCTGAAATACTCAGACCAGCACGTCTGGCACCAACAACATGCCACATTTGAGGTCACTTAAATCACCTTTCTTCCCCATTCTGATGCTCGGTTTAAACTGCAGCAGATCGTCTTGACCATGTCTATGTCCCTAAATGCATTGAGTTGCTGCCATCTGATTGGCTGATTAGAAATTTGCGTAAACGAGCAGTTGGACAGGTGTACCTAATAAAGTGGCCGGCGAGTGTATGTGTGTATTCTTTTATGTACAGCACTTTGGTAATCAACATGGTATTTTGAAAGTACTTTGGAAATAAAGTTGAGTTTTGAAGTTGAACTAATAGAAACTGGATCTTAGTAATGGTGGGTGGGTTTGGTGGGAAGATGAATGCAGGCCAATCAGAGACAACAAGAGTGTACACCAATTGGATCAAATGCTTGAATTCAAAGTCTTTATTCTTGCTTATTATAAACGTTACTATACAAGATTGTCTTATTTGTCACAAACTATAATTTTGTATCCCTATATATCTTTCTAGACAAATTGCCATTGCTAATTCCAGGAAAATGTTGCAAATGCAAATAAACACGCTTGAGATTAATCAACCTGATCCAAGGCTCTGCGTGTCAAAAGTTAAACTACTTTTAGCTGTCACTGAAATGAATCTGAACACTAACAGATTGCTTTCCCTAGGTATTATAAGACCTGCCTTAATTAAGAATAATATCAAATAAGGCAAAGCTGTCAGCTCAGTGTGTAGGCAGCATTCGACAATAAGACAGCTCAGAGAAACAGCAGAGGAAACAAGCAGAAAATAAACACAGCTGAAGAAAAAACCATAGACAGGACCCAAACCATTAATAAATATAAAATATATACACTTTAAATACATACTAAATTATATATTTATTTATAAAATACTGCATTCTAGCCTTCAATTAGGGTCAAGAAAAAACATATTTAAAAAAATTATTGAAATGTTTAAAAACAATGTTCCTCAAGGAAAGATAGTAAGACAAGGATATTTCACCTTTAACAGTGCAGAACATCATTAAAAGATTCAAGGCATCTGGAGGAATTTCAGTGCGTAAAGGACACAAGCCTAAGCTGATTAACCAGGATCTCCAATCCCTCAGACGGCACTTCATCAAGAATCCTCATTTATCTATAAGCGATTTCACCAGATGGGCTCAGGACTACATTGGCAAACCTTCGTCAAGCACCACAATATGTAGTTACGTCCACAAATGCCAGTTAAAACTGTACTGTGCCAAAAGGAAGCCCTATGTTAACAATGTCCAAAAGCGGCCTCAACTTATCTGGGCTCGGAGGCATCTGGATTGACCATCACACAGTGGGCATATGTACTGTGGTCAGATGAGTCAGTATTTCAGATATTTATCATAAATCACAATACAAATTACAGTGAACTCCAAACGAACTCTCGTCTCCTCCAGAAAAAAACATTATAATGACACAGATCACTCCGCCTGCCTATTCATGCCAGAGTCCTGCGGGAAAAAAAAGTGATTGACAGGTGGTAATTTGTGTGTAACTTTATTTATTTATGGTTTGGTTATGGGTGGGCCCACACGGAATCTGCGCGCGCAGATTTTCGCCGATTTTCAGCAGATTTCCGCAGATTTTTAGCCCATCATTAATTCAGTTTATTTACTTGAGTAAATGTGTGTAAATATACATTTATTCAGTTTTTAAATTAATTACAATACTTTTATTGACTAATATGAAAATGTTCATCTGATTTATGTACAATGCAACAATGTCTTTTAGTAGATATATTATATGAGAGACTTGCTCTGTTTACCAAATAAAGTGAATCTAATTCATACCGGCCAACATTTGTCTCAGAAAATCCGGTCGGCAATGGTCTGGTCGGCAATCTGGGGGTGTTACGCCACATTTACAGGGCAGGGGCGTCAGCTTCAACGCTTCCCATTCACTTTAAATTAGAGATGCGCAGATCAGCTGAAATGTCACCCGAATCCGCTCCTTCATTCTAAACATCCACCCGCCACCCGCCCGCACATATTATTTTATCTGATATATATATCCGCACCCGACCCGCACCCGATCAACACTTTAATAATTCTAATTCTTTGTTTTAAGCGAGATGATAGGTCACTGTGGATCGTTCGTTATTAACAGCAGATTTAGCTTTTACATATACAGGAAAAAGAGAACAAAAACGGCGCCACTAAAAGGCCTATGTTTACTTGCCCTTTTTCTTTGCACTGTGCAGAAACAGAATAGCATCTACTGTGCCTGGATTGAGGCTGCACTAAAGGAGAGTTTGTGCGCACCGTGCTGCAGTCGTGTAAATAAGTGGTTTTGTTTCTCTCAGAACGATAGCAGATTTTCCTCTGATGACTCCTCTAACACAGTACTCTTGCACTTCATCCATTATTTTGGGCGGCTCTCTCATCTTCACATTCAGCAAAGTCCACTCTCTGCTTTTGTGCTGGTCATCTGCTATGACCCGCGACCCACCCGCAATTAATCATAATGTATTTTTTAATTACCCGACCCGCCCGACCCGCGGATTATCTGCAGCGCCCGCTGATATAACCGCCATCCGCGCATCACTACTTTAAATGAGTGACGACAGGCGTTGCCGAACTGCATTGTGGATCCGTCGGTGCCTCTAGTGGCGTTGAACGCTGCAGAAGTTGGAACTTTCTCAACTTTTCAAGTGCCGATGGAAGCGCCAGCCAATCAGATCACTGTATACAAATACACCAGCTCAGACAGTAGCCGATTGCTAACTAATTTCATTGGCTGACGCTGCTATGACGATCGCGTCAGCCCCAACTTCAGAAACGCCCTCTTTCAAGCATTGACGCTGAAGCCCCATGTGAATGGAGTGTTACAGATTGTACCAATCACCTGAGGACCGGGAGAAGGGGTTGAAATTCTGAGGGTTTTCTGGGAAAAATGACAAACCGGGAGGTGGATCTGAAATACGGGAGACTCCCGGGAAAATCTGGAGTGTTGGCAGGTATGATCTAATTGGATTTGCATTTTAAACATTAAATAAAAGTTAAAAAGGTATTATTTTTTTATTTCACATTATGGTTTTAGTTATGATACTTCCAAAATAATTCAGCAAAAATCTGCAGATTTTTACCAAAATTCTCAGCAGAAATGACAAAAAATGTCTGCAGATTTTGTCTGGCCCTAGTTATGGGTAAAGCAAAGACCATGTGGGTCAGGTAGTGAAAACGGTAGGCTACAATTAATTAATTCATTATGAATTAATTTATATTTTTCAACAACCACCCCACCCCCGCCTACGACGACGATGCCATCGTTCATCGCACAATGCCAAATTGGTGACGACGGACAGCCGAGCAGCGAGAAACGTATTAAAAACAGCCTGGCTCTCCTGCTCGCTGACAGACACAGACGAAGATGATGGACAGGCTACAGAATCAGTCTGGAGAGCTTCAAATTCACAGATTTCTCATGCTTCTGCTGCTCACCCTTCACAGATTTACACCCGCTGAGCAGAAAAAGAAAAAAACCCAAAAACTGACCCGCCACTGCTTCGAAACAAGCACCGAACGCTGATTATCGCAAGCCAGAACAGAAACTCAAACAGAAAATAAACATTAACATACCAGGACCATAGAACGGCTCACAAAATATCATTCATTATTTCAGCAAATAGGATTGTAGATTATTATTTGTTGTACTCTCCCATTCGTTCGACATGGTGGCTCAGTGGTTAGCAGTCACCTCACAGCAAAAAAGCCGCTGCTTCGAGTCTTGGCTGAGTCATTTGGCATTTCAGTGTGGAGTTTGCATGTTCTCTCTGTGTTAGCGTGGGTTTCCTCTGGGTGCACCGGTTTCCCCTCACAGTCCAAACTCATGCGCTATAGGTGAATTGGATTAACTAAATTGGCCAAGTGTGTGAGCGTGCGTGTGTGTGAATGTGAGAGTGTATGGGTGTTTCCCAATACTGGGTTGCGGCTGGAAGGGCATCCACTGTGTAAAACATATGCTGGAATAGTTGGCGGTTCATTCCACTGTGGGGACCTCTGAAATAGAAACTAAGCCGAAGGAAATTGAATGAGTGAATGACTCTATCATTCACTGCGCTCTGAGTTTATGATGACTTCCACTACTGACAAAGCCGGAAAAGGGGTCGATTGGTGTCCCAGAGGTCATAGTGAGCTTCCAGACCATGTTTAGTCCGGTGGGAGAAACTCTCCTCTCTCTCTCCTCTCTCTCCCTGGAGGATGCCTGCAGTTCAAAAAGCCATTAGGTTACAAAATCAACTCCTCAGGCCAATCAAAAGGTCAAAGCAGCGTGCGGATGCAGTGCACCGCTGGGACATTTCAGCGCCTACAGCTCCTCTTTCACTTGCTAACAGCATCTGTTACACCAATGATTCCACAATCCTTAACAAGAGCTCTAATTTTGAGGGAGAATGGACTATTTTTGGGGAAAGTAATTGCATCCTGTCTCAGCATTTTCACGGTAAATAATGTTTAAGGCTTAACCTAATAGAGGCACAAATGATAACTGCAAGCAGCAATTACCGGGACCAGCAGCGCAACAGAGGAGGAATAAAGAGGAGCTCATTGTTAACTCATTACAGACATTTGCTGAGTGTTTTAAGCAAAATGGTTTGAAACTAAAACATTTTATTTTGTATCTACATTGCTTTTAATTTACAGTATAGGTTTGGTCGGTTTGACAGGCTTCCATACCACCCGCTTAGAATGTTATCACTCGATTGAATGGGCGTTATCAGTGGTTATCAGCAGATAGATTTGGGCCAGTAGGGGCCTTCTGCACCGCCTGATAGTTTCAGAAAGCTGTTATCATCCATCCACATGGTTAATCAGCTATACTAATAGAGAAGACTCCAGATCTAGATGTGTTTTTATATTATGTGATGACTGGGTTTAGGGTTGAGGTATAATAAAATACAATTATTGGGAAATTTAATAAGTAATATAAATAATTCTTGTTAACTTCCGGCCACAGCCATATGTGATCTATAGCTGATTAACCATGTGGATGGATGATAACAGCCTTCTGAGCCTACCAGTTGGTGCAGAAGGCCCCTACTGGCCCATATCTATCAGCTGATAACCACTGATAACGCCTATTCAATCACAAAGCAAATCTTTTCGCCAAAAAATCCTAAATGCAAATTAGACGCATTTGCATCAAGTTGTTAGAGTGGCTGACCATAGTATTGGTAACCTAGCAACCAATAGTAACCAAGGCAAGCATTATATATATTTTTTATCATTTTGACCAATAGGTGGTGCTGCAAAACATAAGCTGTGTCTCATTTCAGAGGCTGCATCCGCTGAAGGATGCAGACTTCAAAGATGAGTCCTTTGAAGTCCACATAAGCCGAACCAAGCGTTTTGGGACAATCTAGCCTACAGAGGACGTAACAGCTGCCGTTAATAAGCGGTAATAAAATGTATTATGACTTTTTTCAAAGTGATTTTAAAACTTATTTTATGTGATCTGAAGGCAAAGCAAGGTTTACAAAAGCTAGAAAATATTTTCTTTGATTCATACATGTACACATAAAAAGGTAAACTGTCTATAAAATCACTTTTAAGTAAGACATGTCATACTCTTTTTGTTTTTTAACGTGTTTAGATGTCAAAATAAAATAAACCTAATTCATACATTTAATCTGGAGTTTTTCTTTTAAAAAAGTCCTGCTGTTATCAGCGCGCAATAAATCTTGATATGCTTGAGGGCACAAAGGATCCACCAGTTGTGTCCTTCATTACCTGGGAAACGAAAGATGCATTTTGAAGCTGCATTTGAAGGAGTCTTCAAATATTTTTGAAATGAGACAGCCTTCATCATGCCGCAATGACACATCGCCCTTCAAATGCATCCTTTGGAGGATGGAGCCTCTGAAATGAAACACAGCTTTAGTACAGTTGAAGTCAGAATTATTAGCCCCCCTTTGATTTTTTTTTTCTTTTTCAAATATTTCCCAAATGATGTTTAACAGAGCAAGGAAATTTTCATAGTATGTTTGATAATATTTTTTCTTCTGGTGAAAGTCTTATTTGTTTTTATTTTTATTAATAAAAGCAGTTTAAAATAAAAAAAAAAAAAACATTTTAAGGTCAAAATTATTAGCCTCTTTAAGCAATTTTTTCTGACAGTCTACAGAACAAACCATCATTATACAATAACTTGCCTAATTACTCTATCCTACCTAGTTAACCTAATTAACCTAGTTAAGCCTCTAAATGTCACTTTAAGCCAAAGTCACACTAGAGTTTGAGCTTGCGAAAATCTGTAGCACAGCGCTGCGAATAGGGGTGGGATTAAACAAGATGATTAGACATTAAAAAAAGCGAGCGATTGCTCCATGTTTTAAATTTCTGTTCAGAGAGGTCATGTTTTGATCCTGGATTGGTCTCACACAGTCAAGTGATGCGATTTCGCAGGTCAGAGTTCACCAAGCTTGAACGTTGCACTGCAGCAACCTGCAAAACTCGAGGCATGACCCTGCATTTCCGTTCTGACACATTCGCATATGTATGAATAGAAGTCTATGGGGAGTAAAGTCCAGTATGACCATGGCTTTAAGCTGTATAGAAGTGTCTTGATAAATATTTAATAAAATATTATGTACTGTCATCATGGCAAAGACAAAATAAATCAGTTATTAGAAATAAGTTATCTAACTATTATGTTTAGAAATGTGTTGAAAAAATCTGCTCTCCATTAATCAGAAAAGAGGAAAAAATAAATAAACAGGGGGGCTAATAATTCAGGGGGTTAATTAAATATGATCTTAACTGTATGTTTCCCCACGGACTGGTGCTGAAGAAACCTAGCAAGTTCCATAATGATACAGCAACGTTTTTTCCAAAATACAGTTTTAATTTTGCCGCAAATCTTTATTAAATTTATTGACAATTTTAGTTTGTCAAAAATCTTTCAATAAGGTCTTGCCAGCACTGTCCGATGAGTCTAAATAAGTCAAATTAATCACAAAGCATGATTTTGAAAAATGTATATTTTTATAATAACCTTAAATGAGTAAAGGACAAACTAATTTTTTTTTGTTAAATAAAAAAAATGCATGGAAAATTAAAGGAATGAATAACGTTTGCATTGAGCAACAAGTCCAAAAGCCAGGGTCTGTCATGGTATAGGGTTGTGTCAGTGCCTTTGGCAAAGGTAGCTTGCTCTTTTGTATTGCACCATTAATGCTGAAAAGTACACAGAGATTTTGGAGCACGAAAAGCTGCCTTCTTTTCCTGAGACGCCCATGCATATTTATAAGCACACCTTATAAAGTTCTGCCTTTGAAGGAAGAAGATACAGGTACATGACTGGCCTGCCTGCAGTCCTGACCTTTCTCTAATAGAGAATGTGTGGCACAAAATGCGACAATGAAGACCCCGTACTGTTGTCCACCTTAAGACTTGTTTGCAGGAAGAATTAGACACAATTACACCTGAAACACTTCATCACTTGGTGTCTTCAGTACCTAAATGTCTTTTAAGTGTTGTGAAATGGAATGGCAACATCACAAAGTGAAAAATGCTTTACTGTTCCAACTTTTTTTGAATGTGTTGCAAAAACCAAAACTGGAGTACATGTTTATATTTTTTTTATTATAAAATAAACATGTGGAACACATTAAATAATGTGCTATTTAATTTAAATGATTAACGTTTGCATTGAGGCCACAGAATATTTTATTAAATATTTGAATATGATAAGATTTACAATATTACTATTCATTACTTTAATTCTCATGAAATAAATGTAGCCTTGGTAAGAAAAAGAGGCTTCTTTCAGGACAACAACAAAAAACTTCCCATTTTTGATCTTATAAGACATTTTCACAGCAGAATTCGTCAAAACCAAGATACATCAACTAAAGAAGCCAGACCATAATAATGATACATGGAATCAATGCTTTGAGCCAGTGAGATTTCACTGTGGTGAAGCAACCAAGGTAAGGATAGAAACGAAGTGACAAAAGGTATTGCTTACTGCATCTCGTAAAGTAACGTCAAGCTGTTGGCGTCAACAGTTCCTTACTTTAAAACAGCACCAAATCAAATCAAGACGAATCAGAAAGGTAAATAATTCGAATCACACATTTTAAAAAACATGCACAAATAATTTACTCTCATTGAGGAAAAAGGGTTTGTTTTATTATTAACCAGATCTAAATGCTAATATAAGCAAAAACCACTTACCGAGATAAATCAGTCTACAATTCACATTCCCAACGGGCAGATTAAACTCAAACGTCACATGTATCTGTGTTTCGACACGATTTAAAAGACTTTTTAAGATATCTTAAAGCTTTCAAGTGAGGAGTTTACATCAGCTGTGATCTCAGGGAGGGGAGAGTTATTAATGATGCATCTTATCTCGTATTATTTCAGAGGTGAAGCTACGGTCAGGAACGGAAATTGCAAAAGATACCAAAAAAGAATCACACTTCGCTTTATCTGTAAAGCTTTAGGAGGGAAACAAACTGCATAGAGGATACAGATTTTCATATATACGTCAACAAGTTGTGCCATATATCATCTGCACTATTGAAAAAGAAAATAATAATAACAATCCCAAACACAAAAATCAGTTGGTAAAGCAAGCCAAATCTCAATGTGAGCTCTGAAATCTCAACCTCCTTCACCCATAAAATGATACCTTAGACCTTTTTTAAATAACACTTCTCCTTCAACAGAAAGTCGTTTAGTTTCGCCTTTCGGTATACACGAAACTCCAGCTTCACAGTTTGTTCTGCACCTGAGTTTGACTTTAGTTCTGGCCTTGTGTTCATGGTCTGGTCGAGCGATCTTGATCCATAAAGGTAAAAAACAAACACACGGCAGTGGTGATGAGGGTGTGCATGGCCTCATATATGAGTTTGGGTGAAAACACGCTCCAGATGAAGAGGTGGTATCGGAGAGCGGTGACCAAAACCACGTAAAAAACAGCAGGGATGGAGCGCAGGAGGGCGAAGCAGTAGCTCCCATGCCCGAGTCCATTTACAACCCTGTAAAAGAGAGAAAAAAATCCAATGCGGTAATGAGTGTCTGATATGTGTCATTACATAATACCGTAGTCATAAAACCATCAGCTCTCATCGACTGTGGTTTATTCCTCATTTTATGCTAATGGGAAAGTTATTACTTCCTTTACTAAGCTTTGATTATGCGTTATGTTTCATGACACAAGTCTATGATATATTCATTAAGACAAATGTCACCTGCCATTGCCTGATGCAAAAGTCATCAGCAATCATCCAATGGCTCCAATAGATAATGGGACTTTAATAGGTTGGACTAGGCTGGGTTAAACCGGTATGCTCTTGACTAGACGATAGATGGGAAGAACTGGAATGAATCTGGTTGGATTTTTCTGGACTATATAACAGTTAATTAGACTGGGCTGATCACTAGTTGATGAAAGACTGGATTGAGCTAAAATGGACTGAACTAGTCAGTTAAAGCTAGGCTATAAACTAGACTGGAGTATAAAACAATATTAAATGGCTTCTGACAATATACTTAATTTGATTTTGCTGGACTAGACTGACTAGGTTAGACAACTTTTATTTATATCTGATTGAAACGGACTAATACTGATTGAACTGGACCAGATTGGATTAAAGTGGGCTAGGCTGGACTTGATGAGCTTAGCCTAATTTGGATTGGACTACAATGATCTACAATGAACTTGGCTAGTCTACATTGGACTTAGTTGGATTGTACTGCACTAGTGTTTAGACTAGTTTAAATGAATTCAATTTTAATTGGACCAAGTATTAGGATAGACTAAACAAGAGTTGGGCTACTTTGACTGAATTAGGTTAGACTGGACAAAAATGGGCAAAACTGGAAAGCGGAAAACTGAAACTGAAAGCTCAACCTAAATTGGACTGGACTACAATGGACTATATTGATCTGGGCTAGACTACAGTACATTTAACTAAATTGGATTGGATTGCTCCAGTTGTTAGAATAGACTAAATGGCTTCAACTTTAACCTGGACCAGGGATTATACAGACTGAACAGGTCTGGGCTACTCGGATTGATTTGGAATTGACTAGAGAAAAATGGGTAAAACTGGACTAGTATGAACTCAAATGGACAAGATGATCTCAACCCATAAACCAAACTAACTAGAAATTGTGATTGATAATAGACTGAACTGGCTACACTACTTTGAACTGAATTGTACTGGACAGGAGTTGACTGAAGTGAGCTATATTAAATGATTTCTGTCTATAAACAGTACTGATTTGATGAAGGTCTGGGCTGAGTTTTGGACTTTAGACTGATTTGGATTGGACTGGACTCGACCAGTAGTGACTGAAGTGAATTATATTAACTATAAACTGCCTATAAACTGGACTAGACTACATTGCTGCCAAATATAGACTATAAGTTGATTTTACTGCACTAGATTGACTAGGCTAGATAACTTTGAATTATATTTGACTGTAATGTACTGAACTAGACCAGACTGGACTAAAGTAGGTTAGGCTAGATTTGATTAGTTCAACCTTAACTAGATTGAAAATTGATGATCTTTATAGACTTAACTGGATTGGACTGCACTAGTAGTTAGACTATACTAAGTGGCTTTAGAGGGATTAGATGACCTCAATCCATAAACTTTCCACTATTTGTAGTTGATAATAGACTGAACTGGGCTAGACTACTTTAAACTGAAGTAGACTGGACAAGAATGGAGTATAGTGAGCTATATTAGATTAGATCATTTTAAAGCAGACTGGATTGGAAGTGGTGAAAGTCTGGACTGAGCTAGACACATTTGGACATCTGGATTAGACTAGACTTGACCAATACAGTCTATATTGCCTATAAACTGGACTAGACTACATTGCTGCCAACTATAGACTTATGTTGATTTTACTGGACTAGATTGACTAGGCTAGACAACTTTGAATTAGATTTGACTGGAATGTACTGAACTAGACCAGGTTGAACTAAAGTGGGCTAGGCTAGATTTGATTAGTTTAACCTAAACTGAATGGTCTATACTGGATTAGGATAGATTACACAGGACTGCACTGAAGTAGTTAGACTAGAGAAAATGGCTTTAGACTACCTCAATCCATAAACCTTGCACTAACATGCACTATTTGTAGTTGATCAGTCCAGTAAAATTTAACTGGGCTAGACTACTTTAAACTGAATTAGACTGGACAAGAATGGACTATAGTGAACTATATTAGATTAGATGATTATAAAGCATACTGGATTGGAGGTTGTGAAAGTCTGGACTGAGCTAGACCATTTGGACTGACTTGGATTGGACTAGACTTGACCAGTACAGTCTATATTTACTATAAACCTATAAACTAGACTATACTACATTGCTGCCAACTATAGACTTAGGTTGATTTTACTGGACTAGATTGACTAGGTTAGACAAATTTGAATTAGATTTGACTGGAATGTACTGAGCTGGACCAGATTGGACTAAAGCGGGCTCGACTAGATTTGATTAGTTAAACCTCAACTGAATAGTCTATAATGGATTGAGCTAGATTACACAAAACTGAATTAAAGTAGTTAGATTGGAGTAAATGGCTTTACATGGATTAGATGACCTCAATTAATAAAACTTGCGCTATTTGTAGTTGATCAGTCCAGTTAAACTGAACTGAGCTGGATCGGGTTGGGGCCATGTAGGAATGTTCACTCCGAGCCCCTAAGCTCTGCAAGTGTTGTGGAAATTCAAAATTGAACCAAAACAAGCGATTACAATTGGTTTAAGATTGGCAAGAAAAATTCGGCACATGCGTCAACCAGCAGAACTTGGGAATTAAAACAATAAAGTAAAAATTTTACTGGGCTAGACTACTTTTAACTGAATTAGTCTAGACAAGAATAGACTATAGTGAGCTATATTAGATTAGATGATTTCAGTCTATAAAGTTTACTGGATTGAAGGCGGTGAAAGTCTGGACTTAGCTAAATTTTGGACTGATTTGGATTTTAAAAACTGGACTAGATTACAGACTATAGACTTATGTTGATTTTACTGGACTAGATAGACTAGGCTAGACAACTTTTAATTAGATTTGACCGGAATGTACAAACCTGGACCACAGGGCTTAATCTGTCCGGCACCTCATTTTAATGATCCCCCTCCTGAACCGCCCTCTTCCCCCGTCCGCTGTTTACTTACACTTTCTTACGCGACTCCCCAACCCTCTTCACTTTCGTCCGCGACACCACCATGCCGCTCACTTTTATCCATGACACCCCTCCACCATCCATCGCAACACACCGGATCCGGAACCTCTGAAATCTGTCCGGCACCTTATTTTACAGATCCTCCTCCTCAATCACCCTCCTCCCCCGTCCGCCGTTCACTTACACTTTCTTCCGCAACTCCCCAACCCTCTTCACTTTCGTCCGCGACACCCCTGCACCACTCACTTTCGTCCGTGACACACCCCCACTATCCACCGCAACAACAACCCCCAGCCCCCCCTCCCCCAATTAAACACCCCCCACTGCTCTCCACTTTCTTGCACGACACCTCTTCATCCTCGGGTAACATGCTGGATCCATTACCCCGATCTGTTCCGGGACCTCGCAATTTACAAATTAAGCACTGCTGGACCAGATTGGACTAAAGTGGGATGAATAAATTTGATTAGTTTAATCTTAACTAGATTGGACAACAGTTGACTGCAATGGATAGCTTTAGACTGAATTGAACTAGTTGGACTAGATTAAATAATGTTAGATGGATTAGATGACCACAATCCTTAAACCTTGCACTATTTGTAGTTGATATTAGCCTGAACTGGTCTAGACTACATTAAACTGAACTGGATGGACTGAACTAGTATGAACTCAACTGGGTTACAGTAGATTAGATGACCTTAGCGCATAAACAGGAACGGACCATACAACACTATTGTCATCAAATCTCCTGTTTTGGACAAACGATTAGTGCCTCGGGCTGAAGAACAAACATTATTCGTATGATAGACACCAGTCTCTAGTTCTTGGATTTCCGGTTGTATCAGAAATCATCTCTCTATCCCTGGGCAAATCAATGAGCGAGCAGTTCAGCTAGCCTTTGGCGTCCACCTTATAAAAAAAAAGAGTCCAGCTTCTCCAAGGAGCACATGCCCTCTCTTTCCTTGTTCACATGCATTTGGATGTAGGACAGCTTCTACAGCGCCAAACTGCAGATATGAGTCAAAGATGTTTCTGGCATCAGCCTTGCATTAAAAATGGAAATTTATTGTGGCGGCGACATAAATATTGATAGCCCAATCCCCCAAAGTGGTAAACACAGGGCCTTCTGTCAATACAGATATGACAAGCAAAACATTAGGAGAAAATAATCAGGAACGCAGCTCCCATCCTTCAGATTTCCCATACGAGGATGATGGCTACGTGTGTTTTGTTGTGAGTTTAAACTGCTTTATTCTTCTACCTAAAGAGACCGGCGCAGTCTGGCCTATAAAAACAGCTCTCAGATGGAGAAAGAGAGAGAGAGAGAGAGAGTCATTCTGTGAGATTTCCTCTTTCTGGTGTAATTACGCTCACAGATTTTATGTGACAGTGAAAGCCAACTATAGCGAAAGATAAGTGAGATAGCAGTGCAGGGTTCAGCCTAATCAGTGAATTTGAATTATGTTACGAGATAAACAAGAGCGGAAAAAAAGAAAAGCTGAAGTCTGAAAGGTGATATCAACACAATCGACGCAACAGAATGCATTTAAAGGGAAAGCTCAGTCAAAAGAAAAGAAAAAAAACATTTACTTGCCCTCATACATTTGTAAACCTGTATGATTTTCTTTCTTCTAAGAAACACAAATCTTACTCTGATGGCAATGTGATGATGTTTTTTTTCCCTCTATAATTACATCATCTTTTATGTTCTTCAGAAGAAAAGCAGTCAGGATTGGAATGACATGAGAGAGTGAGTAAATCATCTGTCGCTTTACATTCTAACATATTTTAGATTGACTTCAACAGGAGTGGTTTCAGAATATACACTGCTGCAATTGAATAGCTGACATTTACTGAAGGATTTCAGCTCATTATTTTGCTCTTCTGTTGGTTTGTGATCAACAATGAATGAAACATGTCAGGCTGTGATATAATTTGGCAATATCATATTTTTCATCTACTTAAGTGATGCAGAAAATATGTCACTTCAGAAAGTCATTACACTGATGAAAGATTATGAAATCATTTATTTTTTTATTTACATACATTGATAAATAAATCATTGACAATATTGAGCAGGGTTGGGTAAGTGACTTCAAAATAAATAATTAATTACAAATTCGATCATTATAATTGTACTTAAATTGCATTTCTAATTACTTTGTCTGAAAGGTAACTTATTTAATAAAGAATTTAATTACGTGACTCATTCATTCATTCATTTTCCTTCAGCTTAGTCCCTTATTTATCAGAAGTCACCACAGTGTAATGAACAGCCAACTATTCTGGCATATGTTTTGCACAGCCCTTCCAGCCAGTATAGATGTGTAGTGAATTTGCTGTAATCTCTCAGATGTAATAAACTCAAACAAGTTCCAAAACTGTCAATAAAATATCTGTGATTGTGAACAAGAAAATAATAAACGGTCAAATTCAATTGTTTAATTTACAATTACAACAAAGGAGAAGCAGATCGGTTTGACTGTACAAGGGAAATACCTCACACTCGCGGTGCTAAATCATTTGTCGTCGATCTGCTCTCAGGCTGCAGGTGGGAGATACTGCTGTATAAGGATTGGGCCACCTGTGAGTTTATTGTATATAAATTAGTTATAAATAACTATATAGTTATTTAAGCTATATACAGAATTTTATATTAATTAAAAGTTGTATATTAATTATCTATTAATTCTTTTTAAAATATTTACCAAATGATGTTTAACAGAGCAAGGAATTTTTCAAAGTATGTCTGATAATATTATTTCTTCTGGAGAAAGTCTTATTTGTTTTATTTCAGCTAGAATAAAAGCCATTTTAAGGTCAAAATTATTATCCCATTTAAGCTATATTTTTTTCGATAGTCTACAGAACAAACCATCACCATCATATAAACCATCATCAAACCATCATATACAATAACTTGCCTAATTACCCTAACCTGCCTAGTTAACCTAATTAACCTCGTTAAGCCTTTAAATGTCACTTTAAATATAGAAGTGGCTTGAAAAATATCTAGTTAAATATTATTTACTGTCATCATGGCAAAGATTAAATAAATCAGTAATTAGAAATGAGTTATTAAAACATTTATGATTAGAAATGTGTTAAATAAATCTTCACTCCGTTAAATAGAAATTGGGGAAAAAATAAACAGGGAGGCTAATAATTCAGAGGGGCTAAGACATGTTTGTCACTATGCACGCAAATGTGATCTTAGAACCGAGAAGCAGCAAGATTGATAACTTTTTTCATGCAAGCAAAAGAAAGCAGGTGAATACCGAATGAGAGCATAATGACACGACACGGCGATCCTCACTCACTGATGTTGTAAGCAACGCACAGCTGATTCGAAGCGCGTTTCCTTGTGCAAAACAACCATGCCTGGAAATGCAACTGATGCAATTGTTTCTCTTTGAAATAGACTGGAAAAAAATCGGTGCTCGTGCACCCACAGTCCTGCTGCTTTCAAGAGCTCCAGATTTTTTGTATGCAGCCGCTGTTGCCGCTTTCGATTTAACCATTCTTTGAACAAATGATTACTGGCCCTAACGTTAACTGTATACATGATCATCCTCTCACTAACGCACACAGAATGTTTTTTACCTACTTTCTTTTGCTTGAAGTTATTTTTGTTAATATGGTTTAATTATCATCCTTTACAATAACAGTGTTCTAATAGGAGATTAACTCTCCATTTATCTGTTACCTGATGATCTGGGACACTTTACAGGGTTGCACACCAGATGTGCCACTCGGCGACTCGCCTCGCCAAAAAAATAAATTTTAAAGAATGTTAGAAACATCAGGGCTCAACAATAAGGACTGCCCGATGTTCCTGGGCCATCATGTGAGGCGCTCAGGATAGTAGACAGGATTGTTACTGGCCCTACCTGTGCTGCCTTGTCACAAAAGTTCAATTTGCCTGTGACTATTTGTCAATTGCGAATAAATACAGTCTTAGAATCGAGAAACAGTTTGTGCTTTTAAGCCTTTAAATGCTACTTTCTCTGTGATGTCATAAACCCTATATTGCTTTTCGGTTCCTCTTATCTGATTGGATGTTGTGAGCATGACTTTTTTTGTATCCTGGTAAAAAACAGTACAGCGAAGTGACGGCAGCATCAAATTATGAGGCTAAAAGAATGTCTTGGAAGCAGACATTTACATGGGTACAGCGCGACGATTTGCTCAATATACATTTACAGTTGCAATCAGAATTATTAAAGCCCTTTTGACTTTTTTTTTCTTTTTTAAATATTTCCCAAATGATGTTTAACAGAACAAGGAAATTTTCACAGTATGTCTGATAATATTTTTTTTCTTCTGGAGAAAGTCTTATTTGTTTTATTTTGGCTAGAATAAAAGCAGTTTTTAATTTTTAAAACCCATTTTAAGGTCAAAATTATTAACCCCTTTAAGCTATTTATTTTTTCCATAGTCTACAGAACAAACCATCATTATACAATAACTTGCCTAATTACCCTAACCTGCCCAGTTAACCTAATTAACCTAGTTAAGCCTTTAAATGTCACTTTAAGCTGTATAGAAGTGTCTTGAAAAATATCTAGTCAAATATTATTTACTGTCATCATGTCAAAGATAAAATAAATTAGTTATTAGAGATGAGTTATTAAAACTATTATGATTAGAAATGTGTTGAAAAAATCTCTCCGTTAAACAGAAATTGGGGGAAAAAATAAACAGGGGGGCTAATAAATCAGGGGGTTGAATAATTCTGATTGCAACTGTATTATCATTTTAAAAATAATCAAATTCTAGATTTAAACACATTTTTGACACAATATTTAAAAAATGTGGCTAAGAAATAGCTATTAACTTTTCCTTTTTTTTGGTGGGGCCAGTGAAAATATTGGCAGGGCTAGTAAAAATCTGAACCGCTGGCCCAATCGGGCCAGTAGAAAAAATCCTTAGCATTGAACCCTGAAGATTTATCTCCATAGTAAAAAAAACAAATACTATAGAAGTCAATGGTTACAGGTTTCCAACATACAAAATACCTTCTTTTGTGTTCAACAAAAGAAAGAAACTCAAACAGCTTGATGATGACAAGTGGAGGATGATTGAGTAAATGATAACAGAATGTTCAGTTGTGGGTGAACTATCCTTTAACCTTACCAGCTGTGGCTGAACACATATTTTAAACAATACATCCACAGTGTTCTCAGCTTCTATGTCCTCCAGATGAAAGTCAGTCAGGCAGGAATTTGGAATTTGGAAAGAGAGCAGATGAATGATGTCATAAATTTCATATCTGTGTGTACGCCCCCCCTGTATGTTAGTTTGTTTGTTAGCTTTGCAATTGTAGCACAGTGAAAAAAAATCCAGAGCGATCTGACTAGCTTCCACTTTCCTGAGTTCTACAGAATGTAATGTGACAGAAAGGACGGTATAGTTTGCCAAGACTTAAAACAAGACACAGGTTCGAGTAAAAAAATATGATGCTCTCTGCTCGGCCGGACTTCAGTATCGATCAACACAAGACAGCAACAACAACAGCAAAGCCACATTTCCCACTCAATCAACAGGGGGACGGCGCATTCCCCTGTCCACTTCTGACTATCCCATCATTTTGACTGACAGGTGGCTTGTCTAAGCAGCTGTAACACTCCGTCGGCTGACTTCCAGACCTCAACTGGAAGTAAACAACCCAGTTTTGCCTAAAATCATTTCTGTGCGTCTGTCACAAATATCTCGGCCTGCAGAACGGTGGCCCTTCTCCGGAGTTTTGCCGGCGGATGAAGCCATTTGCAATTCAAATCCACATCTCAGACACTCCCGGGTAGTAGATTGTTTGCAGGATTCAATATCCCCGAACACAAAGCACCTGTTGCCTCGGAGGAAATGAAATATCTCCTAACAAGCCGCCGTATTTCTGTCTCTCAAATGGATTGTGTAAACGCGCTACTCAGATTGGGGGACGGGTCAGCCATGCCTGCTGGGATTCCTGAAAGTGCAGTATTGATCAAACATCATTTCCTGGATCTTGTGTGTGTATGTGTGTTTGTTTAGTGACACTGCTGACTGAGCACGCTGAATTATATATGTCAGAGCGAATGTCTGAGCACTTAAGACTGTCATTTATCAGCCACAAGTCGGAAAGCACTTAGGAGGGAACTTTCTAGCCTCACTATTTCGTAATGAGATAAATAAAGTGTGGAAGGATGAATCCACCTGTAGTTTTATACTTTGCATTTATTGGGGATTATGGGATGTGTAGAGAGCACGTCTGCTATAGGCTCGTGTTTTTCATTCAGGGGTGAACTGAATATGCCTTTTTAAGACCAATTCATATCGAGGAGATCTCACGCTACTTCAGACAATTTAGGTCAGTGCAACTGATGTTCGCAAAAGTTGAGTAAACAGAAAAAAAATGAACGGAAATAAGGATTATGTTTTTTTGTTGTTGTTCACTCAACTTCAAGCATTATAGTTCTGCAGACAAAAAATGTTCAGTTGCAACAACTTAAAAAGTTTTGTTACAGATTAGTTCACCTCTCCAGAAAACTAACAATCTTATGTTAACCCAACTAAATGTTTTAGCATTAATTTAGATAGAATGATAGACAGAAAGATAGAACGATAGATAGATAGATAGATAGATAGATAGATAGATAGATAGATAGAT
>CAIGQZ010032675.1:1785277-1802749 GCA_903798205.1 Danio tinwini
AAGAAAGAAAGAAAGAAAGAAAGAAAGAAAGAAAGAAAGAAAGAAAGAAAGAAAGAAAGAAAGAAAGAAAGAAAGAAAGAAGAGAAAATAAAAAAGAGAAAAATTGAAAAGAAAAAAGAAAAGAGAGAAAGAAAAGAAAGAAAGAAAAGAGATAAAGAAAAGAGAGAAAAGAAAGAAAAGAGAGAAAGAAAAGAGAAAAGAAAAGAGAAAATAAAGAAAAGAGAAAAAATTGAAAAGAAAAGAAAGAAAAGAGAGAAAGAAAAGAAAGAAAGAAAAGAGAGAAAGAAGAGAGAAAAAGAAAAGAGAGAAAGAAAAAAGAAAAGAGAGAAAGAGAGAGAAAAGAAAAAAGAAAGAAAGGAAAGAGAAAAGGAAAGAGAAAAGAAAGAAAAGAGAAAAGAAAGAAAAGATAAAGATAATAACGACAAAAAAGAGAAGAGAGAAAAGAAAGAAAATAGAGAAAAACAATTGCTTGCAGTAATGAATGAATAACCGAAGGAAAAACAAATAAATATAAAATTAACAAACTATCAGGAGAAAAAAAGCTGAAAAAGATCAAACAAGTGGGATAATCAAACAATAAATAAATAAATATTGATCAACTGCATGAATTAACAAATGAGCAACTAAAAGGATACTGAATAAACACAAATAATTAACAAGAGAACAAGTAAATAAAGAAAATACTGAAGATTTACATTAATAAACAAACTAGCAAAAATATCATAGAATTTAAACAATAATACACAAAAAGACACTCATGTATGCTCAAGCAAAATATTCAAATACAGTTTGAGTAAACAAAAGATGAACAAGAGAGTAAATAAAGAAGTAAATACTGAATATGTCCATACATTTTTCTTGTATACATAAAATCTAATATATAAATTAAATAATTAAAATAATTATGCATGGAAATAATTATTCATGAAAAACTAATTCAATGAATGCACAAGCAAAATATACAAATAAAAATAGTTTGAATAAACTAATGAACAAATACAAAACTAAATACATAAAAATAACAGGAGAAAATAAATAAATAAATAAATAAAACTACAAACTAAATCATTTAAATAGTAATACACGAAAATAAAGGAAACACATTTGCAGAACAAACTCTAATGTTGAAAACTTTACACCCTTGTAATCAATCAGCAATCTCAGCAAAATGCTTCCCTTGTTTACTCTTGGTTACTAGGTTACCAATACTACAGTCAGCAACTCTAATGCAAGTCAAACTAGAAGTTTGATTCATTTAATTATTCATTTTTCTTCGGCTTAGTCCTTTATTTATCAGGGGTCGCCACAGCGGAACGGACCACCAACTTATCCAGCATAGGTTTTTCGAAGCAGATGCCCTTCCAGCCAAAACCCAATACTGGGAAACACCCATACACACTGTATTCAATTCACTTATACCACGTTTTTTGGCTGTGGGGGAAACCAGAGCACCCGGAGTAACCCAACCTTAACACGGGGAGAGCATGCAAACTCCACAAAGAAATGCCAATATGCACAGCCAGGACTTTCCGTCTCAATTTACATCCCTCTAAGTGGACAGCTTGGAAATGCTTTAGACTTGGTGTTTACCATTATCCACTTGTGATCAGATTGATGAAAATGTAATATCTTAATATCAAAAATGGAGCCCCAGGACCTGCTGAAGCAGCTCCACTAAACTTTTAACAGACCGTACTGGGAAAAACCCCACCAGAGACTCTGTATTTATAGCCAGCCTATATATAAAATCTGATATGGAGCTCCATTGTGTAACAGAACAAGTAAAATCAGTGCATTTCACTTTGTTGATGTCAGCAAAAGCTACTCAATAAAGTATGAATAAACCGCACTGGGATCATGTTTTAGTACTGAACACTGCCGGCTTGTCTTGAATGGTTTTAAAAGTCAAGCCTGGCCAAGTAATCCAGTGACAAGTAATTTGTCTGTTTACACCGAAACTCTGCACAATCACAGCCAATCTGAACATGTGTAATGAATGTTATGGAGTCAGGCAACATGACTGGATAAGATCAAAAACCCAGAAACACATCAACACATCACCCACGGTATAGCTAAACCTGCTGCACAAGCACTTTCACAGCATGCATATTCAAATGAGCTCATTCAATATCAGGCAAATCCATGCAAATCAGACTCTGTGTTGGATTCACACACAAAAAATAAGCACAAGGTAAAAACCTGCGCATCCTTATTTACAGAAACTTTGCTAATCTAGCAGATCAGATTGACGTTAGTCATATTTATTAGCCACAGCCATATCACCCTGCAGCCCAAGACTGGAGACTCACTGAAGCTAAGCAGGGCTGAGCCTGGTCAGTACCTAGATGAGAGACCACAGGGGAAAACTAGGTTGTCCTAACACCCCAGTATAGTGAAGGGGACGCTATACTGTCAGTAAGTGCTGTCTTTTTGAGTCCTGACTCTCTGTGGTCATTAAAAATCCCATAACCCTTCTCTAAATGAGTTGGGGTATAACCCTGATGTTCCGGCCAAATTCCCTTATTAATCATGGCCTCCCAATCATCCTATTCACCGAATTGGCTCTATCACTGTCTTTCCACTCCCCCTTTAGCTGGTGTGTGGTGAGCACACTGGCGCCATTGTCCTGTGGCTGCCGTCGCATTATCCAAGCGGATGCTGCACACTGGTGGTGGTGTAGAGAGACCCCTTCATGATTGTAAAGCACTTAAGGTGTATAGCCATAATAAATGTGCAATATAAATACAGATACATTACAATATTATTGATCCTAAAATTATCCTTGATAAGCTTAAAAAATTCTAACTGGAAATGCATTAAAGTTTAGGTCTTACAGGAATGTACTAATAGCTTCTATTAGTAAAGTAAGAGGCATCGTATCACTCAAACGTACAATGTGGAGAACCACAAGGCACAGTTCTCAGTCCCTTGCTTTATACATTACATATTCTTGATTCTCTATTTGATTCTCTATTTCTACTTGGGATAGTCATCCCGAGGCCTCTAGAGATTACGCAGCACTATTGATGCGATTCAAGACCTGTGAAGAGATGATGCCAAGATATCTATAATCCTGGACCAGGCCATATCCTGAGCTGAAGCTGTGGCAGCCTTGGTCGAGTGAAGAACATGAGACTGATTCTTAAAAGACCACAGTGACAGACGAGTCTTCGCACCATTGATGCGATTCAATACCTGTGAAGAGATGATGTCAAACTTCACCAATTGACGAAAGTGAAGGAAAAAAAAAAACTCAAGAGAAACCAGGCTCAGTTGGGTACGATCATTTCTCCTCTGGCCAAACTTCTTGTGCAGAGCTGCAGTCTAGGTGCCGGAAGCTGGAGAATGCTGGACATCCATTGTGGAGAAGCTGCAGGTGGGAGATGTCACCGGCTGGTGTGCAGGCTGGCCTTTTAGGATCAAACTAATTTCCACCAATCAGCTGGTGTGTGGTGTGCGGTCTGGCACAATATGGCTGATGTCTCATCATCCAAGTTCAAATTAAGTTGAACATTACTATGTTTAATGTTTAAATTCAGCCCATACTAATTATTTTGCAACAACTTTCCTTAAGAAATGTGTAAATCTAAGGAACCTTTTTCAGAGTAAAGTGCTCAGAACTAAGAAATATGATCACATTACAGTCTGATTCTATCAGCATTAGCATTCACATAACCTTGGATCCGGCCCTATTCCTAACTTCAACATTGACATATGTAATAATTTGAACTGATTTATTTATTTTTTAACTAGAACTACACCAGCATTCTATCACTACTCCGCTGCTTGATTGATTTACTGGAATGTTGCCAGAATTTGACGTATTGTTATGACTTTTAATTCTCTTTTCTTCACAACCTACATTCTAAAAGCACTATAGAAATAAAAAAAGACTTGGAGCATTCATCAGATGGCTTGAGAAAGCATTACATTCAAGCATCGGAAAACAGATTTTAATAAATGATTAATCTGCCAGCGTTTCACTTAGTCCATTGGGTCTCTGTTTTTGAATTTCAGTCTAACACTGAAGGTGTGAGAAATGCACCAAAATAATAACAATATGAGTGTCTGTGATGTGTGTGTGTGTGAAAGTGAGGTGCTTTGGGTTGCCAGATATTGCGTCAGACTTAAAAATGTCCCCTCTAATAAAGTCAAACACTGTTGCTAGACTGTGGTCTGTGTTCTCCAGACGGCAGACCGCACACGCAGACTTACATAAACACAATAAACATGCCGAAGACACCGATCGGCTGTTTATTTATTCATTCGGCTCCGTCTGTCTGTTTTATTCAGTGGCAGTGCCTCTGATCTGTGAGACCCACAGCTTCTGGACGAGGAGAGATACATGCGACCTTTGACCCTGAGCTCCGACCTATGACCTGCAGACGCGCAGGTCATTATGAGCAGCAGATGCACATGAAAGAGTCATGGCATCACTGCTGGCGTCTCCTACTGAGAGGCTATCAGTGGTGAATTATGAAAGACAAATAGTCGGAGAGATATTATGTGCTGCTGCACTCAAAAAAAACTTTTGCTGCTTGTTTAAACTACATATTTAAAATAAACTGAAACAACACATTTTTTAAGTGAAATTTTAACTGGTTTGTGTTCAATCTACTTATATTTGTAAACTTAATCGATTTGTGTTGGGACAACATGGAGGAATTGTGTGGAATTTTTTTACTTTGTGGTATTCCAACGCAATCTCAGGGCAATTCGTAACCTTTTGATTTAGTGGCTAATTCGTATGAATTCGTACAATCTTATTCGTAAAAATTAGCACGATTTGCTCATCACCCAATGACATTGGGGTTAGGGTTGGGGTTAGGTGCCATGCCTCCTTTTTAAAATTAGTACATTTTTGGACAACTGAATTAGCCACTAAACTGACAAAACGTAAAATACTTACATTTCCTCGTGAGATCAGGCTGGGTATTCAGCAATACAATATACTTTTTTGTCAAATAAATTTTATCTGGTCAGTGAACCACAAGTTCAAGAAATAATTTTCTGATATGCACATAAACTGACAAAAAACTAACAAATAAAAGACACGAACACCCCAAGCCCTGCCTGTAAGTAAACAGTGACACTCAAAACCACTTTTTAGTTAAAATATACTACCTGACTAAAGTATTGTCACGTATCCAAGTTTTAGGAACAGCAAATAATAACTTGACTTCTAGTTGATCATTTGGTATCAGAAGTGGCTTATATGAAAGGCAAAAGCCTCTAGATTACGCTTATTTTACCAAAATAAAAAAATAATTATTTATTAATTTTATTATTTATTTAAGTAATTATTTAATAAGGACAGTAAGGTCTGACTTTGCTTAGACAAAAGTCGTGTCACTTAAGACAAATAATGTCCAGTATAGAATATAAAGTTATGCTGCAGTGGAAAAAGAATGAATATTGTGTCTGACTCCCATGAGCTTGGAGGGCTGCATCCATACATCTCTGCAATGACTCAAATCACTTATTAATAAAGTCATCTGGAATGGCAAAGAAAGCGTTCTTGCAGGACTCCCAGAGTTCATCAAGACTTTTTGATTCATCTTTAATGCCACCTCCATCTTACCCCTGACATGCTCAATAATGTTCATGTCTGGTGACTGGGCTGGCCAATCCTGGAGCACCTTGACCTTCTTTGCTTTCAGGAACTTTGATGTGGAGGCTGAAGTATGAGAAGGAGCGCTATCCTGCTGAAGAATTTGCCCTCTCCTGTGGTTTGTAATGTAATGGTCAGCACAAATGTCTTGATACCTCAGGCTGTTGATGTTGCCATCCACTCTGCAGATCTCTCGCACGTCCCCAAACAGAATGTAACCCCAAACCATGATTTTTCCTACACCAAACTTGACAGATTTCTTTGAGAATCTTGGCTCCATGCGGGCTCCAATAGGTCTTCTGCAGTATTTGTGATGATTGGGATGCAGTTTAACAGATGATTCAGCAGAAAAATCGACCTTCTGCCACTTTTCCAAATGATCAACTAGAAGTTATTATTTGTTGCTCTTATAGTCGCGAATGTAGTTGTTTAGATTGCAACTATGCAGTTTATTAATGAGGATTGTGCCTATTTTAAATATTAATAATTTCGGAAATTCAGTGCATCGACCACCATCAGCCTGTCTGAGCAGACCAAAGAACGTGATGGTTGACGTTCCGCCACAAGATGGCGACAGAGACTGCATAATATGTCATTAGGGGAGAAAAACAGCATTTTTTTAGTGTATGTTTCAAGCTGAACAAATCATTATAAATCAAGTAAGTGACATTCTGAGTCGATCTCTCTCCTTTGTATTTTGTAGTGTTGTATTTATACTCCAGTAATCTGGTAGTGTTTGCTTTGCTCTGGCTTTTTCGGGGTTAATTATTGTTATCTCCCATTTGCAACAGAGAAATACTGGAAAATATCTGTATACTGATGGCATTTCATGCCATTTAGCCTTATAATCTTAAAATGTGAGCAAAATCACCTGTTTTGTCATCACTTTAGACATTGCGCTAGAGAATCATTCAAATACTAGCTCTAAAGGGACGTTGGTGAAGTAGTAATGGTTTCTGCTGTTCTGACGTCAGCTACAGATGTGAATGAATGGCCGAAGAAAGTAGTTCCTTGTACAAAACCATTTATGAGACTCTGTGTTTAATTTTCTTTTTTATACACACGATTATGCCGTCAAACTGTTGTATAAACACAACATCACACTCATAGCATTGCAATATGGCTGTATATTGGCACTGGTGCAGGCACTAAGGCACTCTGCCTGCAGCCTCGAGCCAATGCACGCCTCCCACCAGTGCCGATATACAGCCATATCACACTGCTACTCTTATATATATGAACGAATAAACAAAAAAAAATAGGCCAACCTACGTAAAAGAAAAAAATATATAGAAAGTACTAGATAAAGAGAAATATTAAGTTAGTATAAACCCATACAATAAATGTCATGATTGCTGGTTTTTTTTTTTTTGCTTTTTGCTTGACGTCTATGATGTCTCTATGAAATTGTGGTTCATATGTCTCATGATCATCTGTTTTAGATTTTTTTTACTGTTTATTAGATAAAAACTGTCTAAAACAACACTAATACAACCTCTTCTTTATAACCCTTCATGATCTGAAATATTCCTCATATTCACAGCACAATTTCTACCTGACCAGTTACACACAATAATCGTGGTTTCAAAGATATTTAATACAGGCAGTATATCTCAAAGTGCTTCAGAAGAGAAATATGCAAACGTGCACACGTGCCTATTTCTTGATCAGAGGCAGAATTCATTTCCATCTCTACATGGGATCCGCATGCATAAACACTCTCAAATGAGATGTCAGCACAACACACACCCCGAGATTAATCAGGATAAAAATATGCTTTTTTTTTATGGGCCTCCTCCTGACGCAGGTGTGCCGAGTGCTTTTAATTACTCTCTTCAGATGTGTGGATCTGAAAGGCAGCAGCAAAAAAAAAAAAAAACTGTGGCAGTTCCACTTGATAGTGAGCATGAAGGACTCTGCGCCCTGCTCACTGTGGAGATCAGAGCACTCGAGAAGAGCAGGGCATCGGGTGTGAAGACCCTGCAGAGAGATGTATGCCACTGCGGCATAAGTTGACTATCATAACCCAGTTAAAAAATAAAATACAATTTAAAGAGCTCCTATTATGCATAGTAAAAGATCATAGTTTGGTTTGGGGGGTCCACAACAACAGGCTGATATGCATGCAAACAACAAGCCTCGTTTGGACAGACGTTAAAAATAAGCAAGTCTGCTTAACATTAAAAGGGCTCCTATTTTACCCCTTTTAAAGGTTGTAAGATCAGTCTTTGGTGTCTCCAGAATGTGTAAAGTTTCAGCTCAAAAAACCTATCAGATTATTTATTATACCCTGTTGAATATGTCCATATAAGTGTACACTGAAAAAAAAATGTATTTCCTACTTAGATCTTTTGTCTTGTTTTAAGTCCAAATGTCTAAAAATTCTCATATTAAGAAACTTTTTCTTGGCAAGCAAAACATATTGTCTTGTTTTCAGAAATAATATGCCAATATTAAGTGAGTTTTTCTTTAAAACAAGCGAAATAATCTGCCAATGGGGTAAGCAAAATAATCTTGTTTTTCCTTTTAACATAAGATTATTTTGCTTACACCTTTGGCGGATTATTTAGCTTATAATTCAGGGGGGCTAATATTTCTGACTTCAACTGTATATATTCCAAATAAAAGCGATCAAAGAGTTTGATCCTCGACACATGACCTTACTTGTCTTTGTCATCAAATAAATGTAGCCATGGTTAGCATGAGAAACTAAGGATGACCTAAATCAAGCTAAAACATAAGTATTTGGGCTAATTTAGGCATTTTTAACAGGTTGTTTCAGCACGATTGGTTATTTTACATCAGTTGTCATGCAGGTAAGCAGAGAGAGCACTTTGGGACAGGATTACACAACTAAACAGTCTTCTGTGTGGAAATACAAAAGCAGCCAATCAGGATTGTGTAATGTATGCAGTGTTTGTGATGTGGCAGCATCAGAGATTCGCTCAATACTACCAATCTGACAGGGCATGTAAAAGCTAAACGCTCAATAGAGTACAGCATGTACTCGGAGGTAATACATGAAAAGACGGTGGCGGGAAAACTCTGGTGGCGTAATTAACATCACAATGTCACTGTGGAAGCCTTCATCGTGTCACTTTCCTTTCACTGTCTTGAGATGAAGATGCAGGGCACAGGCTGTGCAGTGAGTTTCTCAAGTGTAAGAAAGACTTCAATTTACAGACCCAAAGTACAGATGAAGTCAAACTTATTCACCCTTCTGTGAATTTTTTCTTTTTTTCAATTATTTCACAAATGATGTTTGTCAAAGCAAAGAATTTTTCACAGTATTTCCGATAATATTTTTTCTTCTGGAAAGTCTTATTTGAAAAAAAAAGCAGTTTTGTAATTAAAAAAACATTTTATGGTCAATATTATTAGTTATATTATGCCCTCTTGAGCAATATTTAATTTTTTTGATTGTCTATAGAAGAAACTATCATTATACAAGAGCCCCATTTCAGTAAATATCCAGAAAATTACCAGAACAACTTAATTAATAATGATAAATTTAAAAAAAGTGCTGTTTACACAGGCAAGAACGTTCTGGAAATTTACTGGAAAAGACCATTCACATGGCGACACAGTGGCGCAGTAGGTAGTGCTGTGGCCTCACAGCAAGAAGGTCCCTGGTTCGAGCCTCGGCTGGGTCAGTTGGCGTTTCTGTGTGAGTTTGCATGTTCTCCCTGCATTCGCGTGGGTTACCTGTGCTCCGGTTTCCTCCACAGTCCAAAGACATGCATTACAGGTGAATTGGGTAGGCTAAATTGACCGTAGTGTATGAGCGTGAATGAGTGTGTGTGTGGATGCTTCCCAGAGATGGTTTGCGGCTGGAAGGGCATCCCGGAAGGGATTTGTCTGTGATTAAAGTATTTTCATGAGTAGTATTTTATAGTTTGTAGTATTTTTCTAAGTAGGAATTGATATTGTGTAGATAATGCCTTCACTTGTAAATCCTTTATTTTAATTAAACGATATTATGAAGATAGGAAGATGTCTCTTTCCTTCTCTCAGTAATGCAAACGTGTAAATAAATGTGTAAGAATACATACATATTAACTGTCATTTCATTTGATCAAAGAATATTTTGTCTGTTTTTTTCTTCATCTGAACACATTTAACGCTGTCATAATAGCAATATTTACACTCCTTAAAATGTATAGCATATGTGACAGTATGGGCTGCATTTCGCTGTACTCGATGACAAAAAAATATTGAAAATAATGAATATGAATATTGAATGTTATTTTGTGTCTATGATGGCAGGCATTTGATAGACTTGTCCCTCACGCCTCATTTATGTCGTCTGTTACTAAGTGGGCTGTATGCACGTGAGCGATACACTTATTTAAGGGTGCTTTCACACCTAGACTTTTGTTTCGGAACCTGGCGCGTTTGCCCAGTTTGTGCGGTTCGTTTGGCATATGTGAACAGGCCAATCACGCTCGGTTCCACGCCAAAGCAATCGCTCCGAGACCGCCTGAATGAGGTGGTCTCGGCTTGATTGAAACGAACTCTGGAGCTGATCGATTGTAGTGAGAAAGCGATACGATCCGAGCCCGACTATATCACAGTCTTTTATGGATATGTAATAGGCATACGGCTATATGAAGAGAGAATTATGAGTAGGGCGGGAGGTCATTCCAGACATCCCAAGTCTTACTGAAATTCCGGGAGTCTCCCGCAAATGCACAGAGACTCCCGGATGCCCACAAACAAGTGATAATCTCCCGGAAATCGCGCGTCTCCCTCCTGGTCCTAAAAATACGACGCGCACCCTTCTCATCACCCCTCCCCACCACATCCCTCTTCGCTTTTCAGACATGTCGCGCGCACCCAGTCAAACACCACTAAACCACCCCCGACAGCTAAACGGGACTCTTCAAAATAAACCGTGAAACTCTGACCAATGTGAGGAGTGTTTACTCACACGTGACTTGTTTTAGCTGTTTTGGTCCGTTTAGAATCGATTCACTAGTGTGAAAGCACCCTAAATATGTCTTATGATAATACTATGTAGGCACATTTATACATACAGTTTTACAACTTTTTACAACCGTAAAGCAAAACAAAATGTATTTCCCAGGTAAAAAAACTATCCAAAAGGCAAGTAGGTATATGTTTTTCTGTGCATTCATGTGTTTATAATATTTATAGTGGATTATAGTATGATAAACTGCTAGATTAAATCTTTGTCATGGACCAAATTTCTAAAAAAATAAGCTTGAAAAGTTGACGGTAGCAAGGTGGTGCTGACTTCACAGGCAAGCGCCCCAGCGCCCATCCGTTTATAGCCTAATGTTAGCTTTTTCATTCTTGCGTTTGCATTTAAGATCCAAAAGTGCTAAAAGTTATGTTTTCATGTGAGGATTATCTGGTTGGGCAAAACGTGTAAGTGTAATGAACAGTGTTTGAACACAGAGCTTATTATTTGTAATCTTCGAAAAGCCTATGGGAAAACACTATGGGGATTTTATCGAGGGAACCAGTTTTATGCTAGCAGCCGATTGGCCTACAAGGTGCTGTCATAGTTCCTCCACTCTATTGAATATGTTTTTTTTTTCTTATTTTAGGAATGAATAAATCTATGCTGCCTGAAGAAAATGTATGTGATTTTTTCCCTTTTGTTTTTCTTAATCATTCACCGCATGAACCGGCAGCTCATTTCTCCAATATGAAAGAGAAAATATGCAGCTTTAATGCTCTGAGCGTCAGGATTTCACCAGACCTACACCAGCTTGCAAATATTCTCTCTCCATCCCTGGAGGAGCATGTTTGGCATTCATGTTTTCGTCTCTGTCTGGAAAATTTATATTCTGCAAGTGTGATGATGATGATGATGATGATGTTCAGGCACTCCACCTCAACAGATCTGCGTTCTGATATCTCATTCTGACACTATACTTCAGCTCAAATGCTAATTTTTTTAACACTCTAAAATCGGTGTCTCTGCCAAAATTCCTGTTTGTTTTCAGCACAGCTTTCAATGACAGCATTCAGGATAAACTCTGATTTAAAAAGCATCTTGCTTCACATCTATTTGTTCTGTGTTTTGTGCTTCTGTTCTGAATCAACCTGGCTTGAATTAATTCATGGGTTATTGACGTGATGTTGGATTTTCATGCATGACAGAAATTAATATAATTACTAGTGTCATCATTTAAAATGCAGTAAATGGTTTAACATTTTTTTATTTTGCATGAAGCTCTTGTAGTAAAAACATTGTTACATTTTTAAAATAAGGCAAATCTCAAAACTGTCCTATGGCGTGACCGTCTCAAGCCTACAGCACTTCAATAAATTACAGCTCTTACAAATTAAAAAGAAAACTGTAAAATCATTAATAAATACCTCAGGTCTAATTTTATAAGTTGCTATTTTTTATTAAATGTAAATCATATTTTTTTAAACATAAGAACTTGAAACATTTTGTCACTAAAAACTATGTCTTCTGGAGTGACATTCATTCATTCCTTCATTCATTTTCTTTTCGGCTTAGTACCTTTATTAATCTGGGGTCGCCACAGCGGAATGGACCGCCAACTTATCCAGCATGTTTTTATGCAGCGGATGCCCTTCCAGCCGCAACCCATCTCTGGGAAACATCCATACACACTCAATCACACTCATACGCTACGGACAATTTAGCCTACACAATAGCCTGTACCACATGTGTTTGGACTGTGGGGGAAACTGGAGCACCCGGAGGAAACTGGAGCACCTGGAGGAAACCTACACAAACTCCACAAAGAAACGCCAACTGATCCATCCGGGGCTCGAACCAGCGACCTTCTTGCTGTGAGCTTGCTCTGCGTCGCCCTGCTGTAACATATGCTAAAGTAATTTTTAATCACCATTTCTATAAAAAAAACTTTTAATAAAAATCTATTAATAATTAGAAATGTATTAATAATTATTATAAATGTTAATTTATTTTAAATTAATAAATCAATTAAATAAGATACAAAAAATAAAACTTAGTTTTATTAATTTTTTTTTACATATTTTTTGATACCAAACAAAGAAATTGCCGAAATTTATAGAAATGTATCTGTTAAAAAATGGTAGGATCGTAAAATAAATGTCAAAATTTGAAGGTAAATTACCCTAATAATATGGTATACCGTAAAATTTATGGTAAATCACAGCTAATTTTAAATCACCAATCCCAATTCTTTTTTTGAAAAAAAAAGGTGTCGGAATTTATCAGAATTTATCTGTTAAAAATAAGGTAGGAACATAAAAAAAATGTATAAATTTTATGGTCAATTACCGTATTTATATGGTATACCATATATTTTATGGTGAATTACGGTGAATATGGTATATCGTAAATTTTATAATAAATCACTGCTCATTTTAAATCACCAAATTCCACGAAAAAACGATTTATTTTTCATTAATTCGTTTTCACCTATTTCCATTTTTTTTGGAACCAGAAAAGAAAATTATCACAATTTATCCATTAAAAATAAAGTAGGAATTTGAAATAAATTTCTACATTTTAGGCTTAATTACCATATTTATTTGGTATACCGTACATTTTATGGTAAATCACCGTAAATATAGTATATCGTAAAATTTATGGTAAATCACCGTTAATTTTAAATCACCAATTCCAATTCTTAAAAAAAAAAAAAAAGGAAATTGCCGGATTTTTTTCAGAATTCATCAGTTACGGTTAAATACGGTAGGAACACAAAATAAATGTCTACATTTTATGCTAAATTACAGTATTTATATGGTATACCATAGATTTATTGTAAATCACAGTGAATATAGTATGCCTCAAATTTAATGGTAAATCACAGCTAATTTTAAATTGCCAATTCCATGAAAATCTTTATTTTTCATTAATTAGTTTTCACCTATTTCACTTTTTTTGGAACCAAAAAAGGAAATTATCAGAATGTATCCATTAAAAATAAGGTAGGAATTTGAAATAAATGTCTACATTTTATGGTAAATTACCACATTTATATGGTATACTACACATTTCATGGTTAACCACTGCTAATTTTAAATCAACAATTCTATGAAAAACTTTAATTAGTTTTATTATTTTTGTAACCACTATAAAAAAATATGTTTTTGTTATCTTTTGGTGTGACACTCCTATTGAAATTTATTGAAAATCTTCATAAAGTCAGACAAGAAATATATATATATATATATATATATATTAAATTATATATATATATATATATATTATTTAACTTCACTATTAACTTCAAATTAAATAAATATCACTATATGAAGATACGTCTCCAACAATGAAAATATTTTATAAATGTTTGCTTTCTCACAACATAGGACATATTTAGTTGAATAAAAAATTAAAATAAAATAAAAATAAATTAAAGAATTGGTAAAGTTAGTGACCCTTATACAGTATGTTCTCAAATTACATGAAAATATTGATATTTTTCTTTCATTTTTCATTCAAACGGTTAAAAAACAAAACAAAAAAAACAATAAGCTCAACATAAAATTCCCTACTTTTTTTTCACCGACCATATTTGCATTGCATTCTGGGATTGTCTAACATAATTATGCTTAAAAACTGCCCATGAAATCAAAAAAGCTATTAATACTTCTTGTTTACATGAAGAAAGACATTCTGAATGGACTAAATACCACACGCTGAGTTGTTTAGTGGCTTGTTTCGTTCATGTGGTGCAATAATTCTGTTTTGGTCTTCAACCATGAATAAATCAGATGCAAAGCAGTGTTGAGGTTGTTTACGCCGCCGAAGCAGCTTGAAACATATCTGTTATTTACATATCTATTCAGGAAGGTATTAACTGTGTTAATGTCTAGCTAACACTCAAACAAACATGAATGCACACAGAAGGAAAGCTCAGTCAGAAGAATCCGTTGCATTAGCTTGTTCATCGGGTTAAAAATATGGATTTTGATCATGGAACATGTAGAGCTATTACTGAGGCAAGCCACTTTTGTGACCTTCATAATTATGTTTTATTCACTTAAATTCTGGCAACCACAGCTGTCTAATTTTAACTGTGAATTTTATGTATCATTATACATTGTATTTATCAACATATCATTGTATTTAAGTTAGTCTCAGACTACTAATTTGTCACAAAATTGCACAAAAAATGCAGCAGAAACGTAAAATGTAAATAAATTTACAAAAATGTAAATAAATATGACAAATTATCGTATTGTTTACTCTTAAAAAATCATACACCAATGTTATGAGGTGCCAACATCTACACAGCTTAACTTTGTTACACAGACAAAAACACAAGCAGGTGTGGATGCAATGCTCATCACAATATTTTTTTTATTTATCAACATTATATGTAACCTAAAACTCATGTAACTCATTATATGTAACCTAAAACTAATGTGTATTACTCAAGGGAACAACAAAAAACATAACCATAGTAATGCCAACAACAACAAAAAAGGGAATTTTGGGAAACTGATTTTATGCTTATTTACCAAACCAATCAATCAATGAACCAACCAAGCAGTCAATCAATCAATCAATCAATCAACAAACCAACCAGTCAATCTACCAGTCAACCATCCAACCAACCAGTTAATCAACCAACCAGTTGAACAACCAGTCAACCAACCAGTCGACCTACCAGTCAACCAACCAGTTAACCAAGCAGTCAACCAACCAATCAATTAACAAGTCAACCAAATCAGTCAAACAACTAACCAGTCAACCATCAAACCAGTCAACCACCCAACCAACAAATCAAACACTCAACCAACCAACTATATAACCAATCAGTCAACCTACCAGTCAACCAACCGATCAATCAAACAGTTAACCAATCAATCATTTAACCAGTCAACCAAATCAGTCAAACAACCAACCAACCAGTCAACCACCCAACCAACAAATCAAACAATCAACCAACCAACCAACCATCTAACCAATCAGTCAACCTACCAGTCAACCAACCAATCAATCAATCAACGAGTCAACCAAATCAGTCAAACAACCAATCAGTCAACCATCAAACCAGTCAACCACCCAGTCAACCACCCAACCAACCAACCAACCAACCAACAAACCAAACAGTCAACCAACCACCCATCAAACAAACCAGTCAACCAACCAACCAACCAATCAATCAACCAAACAGTCAACCATCTAACCAACCAGTCAACCAATCAACGAGTCAACAAACCAACCAGTCAACCAACCAACCAGTCAACCAACCAACGAGTCAACCAACCAGTCAACCATCCACCCATCCAATCAACCAGTCAAACCGGTCAACCAACCAGTCAACAGTCCAACCAACAAACCAAACAGTCAACCAACCACCCATCCAACCAACCAGTCAACCTACGAGTCAACCAACTAGTCAACCATTTACCCATCCAACCAACCAGTCAACCAACCAGTCGACAATTTAGTCCACTATTCACCCATCCAACCAACCAGTCAGCCAACCAACCAATCAATCAACCAGTCAACCATCCAACCAACCAGTCAACCAACCAACGAGTCAACCAACCAACCAACTAACCAACCAACAAGTCAACCAACCAGTCAACCATCCACCCATCTAACCAACTGGTCAACCAACCAACCAGTCAACCGTCCAACCAACCAATCAATGAACCAGTTAACCAATAAACCAGTCAACCAGCTAGTCAACCATCCACATATCTAACCAACCAGTCAACCAACCAATCAACCAACCAAACAATTAACCAAACAATCAATCAAATAAATTTCTCAGACCATGATCAGACAATGCTTCAACTGACTATCACTTTACGTTAACATCCAGAATCATGCAGATCAAAAGCAGCAAGCGCGACTGAAAAGAAAGCAAGAGTGGAAATGACAAGGCTGAAGTCAGTGAACGTCAGCTTGCAGGGCAGCATAAACAATGTCCTGAAGTGATTAATGAGTGTGAGAGGTGCGACTCTGGTGGCACAGGGTGGCACTGCCAATTACCTCATGCTACCTCACCCCTTGTCATATGGAGAGTGTGTAATGGAACACAGCCTGTGGCACAACACCAAGGCCAGTGGGTCAAACATTTAATTAGGTGAAAAAAAATGTCAAGGGGACAAGCCGAGCCGTGAAATTTGTCACAGGGGAAAGCTGGAACCATGTGTGTGTGTGTGTGTGTGTGTGTGTGTGTGTGTGTGTGTGTGTGTACTGGTTCTGGTGGTTTACAAGGACATACATTTGTATAATGACATCGATATGACCTAGATGTATTAGATATTGTGTCCTCGTAATTCAAAATGCTTCAAACTCACACTTAATGGAGTCTTTTGACGTTTAAACATTTACACAGGTTTTCTCTGAGAGTTGGTTTAGAGGTAAGGGTGGAGTAGACCATATAATAAATGATTTTAGCAGTATATATTACATTACGCCTATGGAGAGTCATTGTAAACCACTAATACCAACATGTGTGTATATACCTTGTATTCTTACAGTCAATTTTGACCTTGTCGGGACATTTTACTGATCCCCATGAGGAAAACTGTTCATAAATCCCACAGAACTAATCATTTGATTGACGGCATGGTATTTGATTGGAAGGGGATTTGATCAAGATGGATGATTGGATGTATGGATGGGTGAATGGACGGATGAATGGAAGGATGGATGGATTATTTTATGAAAAATTAAATGGACTGGATGGATGGATGGCATGGGATTTGATTGGAATGGATGAATGGATAATGGATGTAATGGATAAATAAATGATGGCATGGGATTTGATTAGAATGTACAGATAAATTGATGGATGGAGGGATGGAGGGATGGATGGATGGATAAATGGATGGATGGATGGATAGATGGATGGATGGGTGGGATTTGGTTGTAATGGGGTTTCATTGGAATG
>CAIGQZ010032675.1:1852764-1864577 GCA_903798205.1 Danio tinwini
TTTGAAAAAAGTAAAGAGTGAGTAAATGATGACAGAATTTTCCATTTTTGGGTGAACCATCCCTTTAACGCCACTTTCCATCCTTCATCTAGACAGCACCTGGGCGAACGTCAATGCATTGTGTGAGCAACTTCTGTTTGTGTAAACATCGTCTGGGTCGAACCTGCACTCGCTTTTTTGCAAACCGTTTCTCTCTTTACGTTCTCGAATTGTTTCTCTACTCCCATCGAAGGGAATATTTGGATCCATGAGTGTCTGGATCAAAAAGAGAAAAAAAAGCACAGGTTTGTTTTCTCGCAGGTTTGTGTCTCTGATGGTTTCATCATTACAGGAGTGAGCGTCAAGCTAACGCTAGGCCATGCACGCTAATCTATATGCTAATGCCAAAACAGTGTTTGACAGCAGCCGGTGTGTGTCCATAATCTCACGCGTAACTAAACAGCTTGTTAGTCTTTTAAAAGTGGACACGTTGTACAAAATGTCATGTTTTCCCTGTAGTCCACTCAGGGTTTCTGCACTGTAAATGAGTTTCTTCCACCCTTTCTCTGACCCTTACAATTAAACTGGTTGTACTTTTTGTTATATATATATATATATAATATAAATATGAAAACAGCATTTATAGTCCATTTTCACTTCTGTAACGCGAGCAGAACGGCATATTTAATTAGGGAAATAGTGCTTCATCCATCTGGAACTGATGTGAATGGGTACAGTGTGTTTCATATCAAGAATCGGAGTTGAATATGAATTCCCCCTCTTGATGTTTTGGTGGCACTTTCCTAAAACGATCATCATCGTTCACCCAGAAATGGAAAATTGCTGTTACATTTTGCATTTAGCAGGCACTTTTTCTTTTCTAAAGTGACTTACAATTAAGAAGGCATTCAGCGATTCAACAAGAAGAGGCAATACACACAAGACATGCTAAGTATACAAAGGAAGTCTTAGTTATCAGGGTAGGGTTGCACCAGCTGATCATAAGTTCTTTTTTAAACTGTAACAGAAAGTCCGCACTAGAAGTTCAGTAACTACTAGCGAGTTTATAACTAAGACCCAATCCCAATTCTACTCCTTAGACCTTCCTCTTACCCCTTGTTTTTGCGCGTTAATGTGAAAGGGTAGGGGTGTCCCAATTCTTATTAGCTAAGGGCAAGGGGTATACACCCCTTCGAACGAAGATTTTTCAGGACCACACTTAAAAACCTAGAGGTAAGAACATTTTCCAGAATACACCAGCGACAGCTGCACAAGGAGATCCACAAATTAGTTGTTTTTGTCATTATTACGAATTTTGTATAGCAAACAAGCACACGTTTTAATATATTCACAACCGCATTAGTGTTTTAGCATCATGCTTAAAAAAAAAATGCTGAATTAAAAATCGCTAAATTTTGCAATCTATAATTCATAATCTATAGTGCTGTTGCCTCACAACAAGAAGGTCGCTGGTTCAAGCCTCGGCTGGGTCAGTTGGCGTTTCTGTGTGGAGTTTGCATGTTCTCCCAGCGTTCGTGTGGGTTTCCTCCGGGTGCTCCGGTTTCCCCCACAGTCCAAAGACATGCGGTACAGGTGATTTAGGCAGGCTAAATTGTCCATAGTGTATGAGTGGGAATGAGTGTGTATGAATGTTTCCCAGAGATGGGTTGTGGCTGGAAGGGCATCCGCTGTGTAAAACATGTGCTGGATAAGTTGGTGGTTCATTCCGCTGTGCGACCCCGGATTAATAAAGGGACTAAGCCGAAAAGAAAATGAACGAATAATCCATAATAATAGCTCCTGTACAGCAATCACACAACATTCTGACACTCAAATAGCCTTTTAGAAAAGTCTAGTGGTTGAGAATGAGTTTTTTACAGTGTCCTGTAGAATGTTAATGTTGTTTTTGTGTGTTTACATAGATGAATAGGCTAATGGGCCTTAGTGTCCCTTTAAAGGGTCACGAAACACCAAAACACATTTTTTTGAGCTGTTGACAGTCATATATGTGTCCCACGCTGCTATAAACACTATTAGAACAGATATATTGCACTAAAAAGTGAAAATTTGTTGTTTTTACGTTATTTTGAGCAAATTCGTTCTTCCGGTTTGAAACAAATTTTTGAAGATGCGTCAGGCGATTAGATACTTGTGTGTATTCCAGCGTGGAGAGTGGATGTCTGTACCTGCGAGTGCATCGTGACGTCTCTGAGTGTGCGGCATTAATTCATGAGAAACACTGGGTTCAAACCAATCAGCGCGCTCTATTGTGTATGCGGTGCAACTTCATTAATATGCATGACAGCTACGACAGAGAGACGCCATGTTGTGTTGCCAAAACAAGTGAAGGAACGAGAATTTGGAGACATGTGTCATCAGTGTTGCATTTATTAATGTGTTGCGTTTATTAATGTGCTGCAACGAAGGTTTTGTTTTCATTTCCCCGCTTTGAGTGCACAGCTGGACTCACGTGTGGATTACAGTGCACACGACATGTGACAGAAATGCGTTTGTAAGGAATATTTTTACCTGAGAGCTTTTCGCATCTGGAAATAGTGAAATCCGGATTTGCCGCTCGTCTCCTTTTAAAAAAGAGACGGCTCCAGTTTGTATTGATTGTCCTGTCTCTACAGATTTAGTAAGTGTGTGTGAGATCAGTGCCCTTTGTTTGTTCATTCAGATGAAGTTAGTTTGTATCTAGCAGCGCTCTTTCAGTTTTTAAATACATACCATAGTCAAAATGATTTAGTTACTAAGTTTACAGTATGTTAATATCACTGCAATATTATAGTACAATATTATAGACTGAAAGATCTGCTGTGAATGCTGCTCTCTGAATGTAAACATGTAAACGCCACAATCAAACTAAGAACACAGTCACTGTCTTTCTCCCCTGCGTCTGTGTGTTTGTTTTGCCTCCAGTGTTTGATTGTTTTACCCGCGCAATTTGGATTCTGGCAACACTGTTTGCCTCGCTTCTGTGAAAATCAGCGCGTGCCCAAATGGAAACTCCCATATTTGCAAATCCTTCCCTCTTTCCCTCCCACCTAAACAGAGCTGGACACACCCACTTTCCTGACTTTTTCCAAACTAGAAGTGTGAAAACACCCTGCTGAGACAGGGGGGTTTCATGGCCCTTTAAGTCACAACTAGGCTACATTTTAAGCACTGCTGGTGCAACAGGCCACAGAGAATTAAGTGCTAGATTTTTAATACCTTTTTAAAGATTTTTAAGTTCTAGGTCTTTACACACTGGAGCCCGAAATTTTCGTATGAGTCATTTTCATATATTTAGATGTGAAAAATTCATCACGTAAACAAACCTTGCACACTGAGTCTGATGCGTATTAATTAATCCATAATGAAAAAAATGCAAAACATTTAGAAGTCAGTTATGCAGTGATACTTTGCTCTGCTCTCTTCTCCAAAGAAGAAACAGAACGAGGAATAGGCTGCATATAGTGTTCATCCAAAACTGCATAGAGAGGAAGAAGAGATTATATATGGTCTATATCAAAATGCAAAGTTTATTTAGGAAAATCAGTGCAATTTTTGCTTGTTGATTGCTTGCGATACTTCACACATTTCCGTACGTAAACGAATCAGAGAAAACACCTCTCAAAGGTGCTTTTTCGGATGTGAAAAGTGAACAAAAATCAAACCCAGTTTGAATTTTTTTATGACAAGTGAAAGTTTCGGAGGCAGTGTGAGAATATGATTCACACAACATGAGGACAAATAAATGTTTTTACGTCCAAAAAGTACAGATGAAAATTATGGATTCAGTGTGCAATAAGGTGTGTTTTTTTTAGTTTTTTTTTTAGAGAGAAAAGTGTTTCTACAGGTGGTTTGTCAAGCCCACTCACCTCTGTGAAGCACACTTTATAAATATTATGGATCAATGATGTTCAAACAGAATAAAGCATTTATATATGCTAAGTACATAAGTACACTGTACAAAATATCTGTGAATTTGCAGTTTTCTGTAATTTGCAATTCATACTTTTTTAATTGCTTGATGGCACCTTGACCTTTCTTTCAACAAATTTTAACCTTGATAAGTTTGCTAAAGTGACTTTTAATAACATTTTTCTTTAGACTTAGGAAAGCCACACAGTGGATCAGTGGTTAGTACTGTTGCCTCACAGCAGGAAGGTCTCTGGTTCGAGTCCTGGCTGGGCCACTTGGCATTTCTGTGTGGAGTTTGCATGTTCTCCCCGTGTTGACGTGAGTTTCCTCCGGTTGCTCCAGTTTCCCCCACAGTTCAAACAGATGTGCTATACAGTAGATGAATTGCATAAATTAAATTGGCTGAAGTGTATGTGAACGAGTATGTATATGTTGTGGCTGTATAGGGCATTCGCTGCGTAAAACATATGCTGGAATAGTTGGCGGTTCATTCTGCCAAAGACTATAGAATACACAAGACAGGTCACTCGTATAGTTTTGAATGGGAAAAATATCAATATGGCGAATGAAGCCCCGCCTTCTAGTACATGAGCCAATCAGCTGACGTTTCTCCTACTACTTTTTTCACAGACATAAGAAATATATGCAGATACAGCTTGAAATCTGTACTTTTAAATTAGGCCACTACACCTGAAAACAAATGTTTTTTGGTTTTGTAATCTGTATGAAACCAACGCGAGGTACAGTCCGTCCTTTCAAAAGCCCATCACATGACAGCAGCAACTACTCAAACGCTCACAAACTTGTAAACAAAGAGTCACTGTCATTTCTGAAGGAGATTCGCCATCAAGAACAAGTTGTGAATTACTTGCAGCGCAATCAGACGATCATTATTCAGAGGATGATAATGTGTACAACGGCCATAAATGAGGTTTGTGTCGTGATCTCATTCTTAGCTAGTGCGCATGCGCATTAGCTTGGGCAAAGTGAAAATATACAGATTTTGTTTGATTCGGACGTTTAGAAACGAAACTTATGAGACGGTTGTTGTGTAATTTTATTAGTGATTCCAAATATGTAATGTAATCATTTGCTTGGCAAACAGTTTTGGACAGTTTGATCTTTCCTAAGCATACTGCTCTAGAGGCATTTCAAAGATGGCATATAAATGGAATATAAATTTATATAATCTAGTTTCAAATGAACAATAATCTACATACAACTGAAAAGTTATATTCTTTGGTTTTTAATGATATCATTTCATGAACAGCTCAGCCATGCAGGACATTTAACCTTTGTCTTTTTGACTACTGGCTGAGAGAATGTGATACAAACGCTATGGGCAGGTTTTAACACTCAGCCTTTGTCTTAGGGTGATACTTTCAGGCCAAAGAAACCCCTTTTGTTGCTGAACTTGTGTGACAGGTTTCTAACACCTACATGCCGGGTATCATGCTGACTTCAATGCTGAATTTGCATGCTTTGTTTAGCCATCTCCCCTCCTCTTAAGAAGACACTATAGACAGGACATTTGTCTCAAATCAGACTTGTGATAAAACTAGCAGACTGCAGACCTACAATAGGCTCCTGTAGACACATGGACATCTTGAAGACGTTGTATGACTGCAGATTAACCAACACGTCTCAATAAAGGAATTCTGCTTGTTTCGAGTTCTTTTCTTCACTTCAATTATTTATTTTTTTACAACAAGTGAAATGACTTGCCTTAAAGGGACTTTGATTCCGCTGTGGCAACCCCTAATAAATAAGTCACTAACCCGAAGGAAATTGAATGAATGAATGAGTTATGTACATTAAAACAGAACCCGACTCTATTTCAAATGCAAACAATGAGTAGTCAGAATTTGAAGCCAATACATATGATAAAACTATTGATTCATGGCTTATTTAATTAAATAAATAGATAAATATTAGTGATCAATGATAATATATTCAAGCAAAATAAGCATAGGTGGGCATAGATTAATTTTTTTTATCTACCATAGATTAATCTCACTGTAATCTTGGAATTAATCTAGATTAATCTAGATTAAAATGGCTCATTTGAATTCTGCCGAAAGCAGAATATGTGTGTGAATATGCGCTACCCAAATAATGACTAAAAGTAAGTCTTTGAGAAGGTGTTTCTTAAGCTAGGTGGTGCATTAGACCAGGGGCTCATCTCCTGTTTCCAAAATGCACCACAAACTGCTAGAGGAACTGTTCTACTATGATAATTGGTGGTGAAAATAAATGATGTTCAATAAGATGTACTTGTGTTTACTAACTGTTTATTCAGTAAACATAAATTTTGAACTGTAGGCCTACATAAGCTCTAAACAGCCATTCTTGATGAGCTTAATCCGGCTAAAGTCATCACTGAACTAAACAGAAATGGAGTTAAGACGTGGAGTATGCAGATATTAGTGGCATTATTGAAGTAAACACCACAGTCAAACTATTACCATCATGTAGGACTTTTTGCCACACACACACACACACACACACACACACACACGCACACACACACACACACACACAAACAAGCAAACACATCGCAAAATGCGGAAGTTTTTTCTTTCCCTTCGGTGTGCGTTATTAAATTTCATAACACTCTCACCAGTCCTTACTCCTTATTTGCGTCTTATACCCCAGTTTGTCACGGGGGCATGAATGAAATGTTCATGAGTGAATGTGAAACTTTCAAAGTCACCCAAAATTACATTAAACTCTTACATGAAATCACTTCACATAAACACCTTCATTATATTATTGTTTATTAAGGCAAATAACTAGATTACAGATGTCCATGTAGGCATAATCAGTATGTCTTTGAAGGAAGTGAAAGATCTAGAAGGGCATCCAGCTGATTTGATTCAGAAGGGCACTTTTTGTCAGACGGCTCACCGGTCAGGTATACATCCGTGCTAAAATATCAAGGTGAAAGTCATCATAGTTTGCGTAGAATAGACCCAGCTCCCAACCCAACTTTGAGAATAGATTAACGGCGCTATTTTTTTATCGCCCGATAAGAGTCTTGCGTTAACGCAGCACGTTAACTCCGATAACGGCCTACCACTAAAAATGAGCCATTAATATGTACTACGTAAGTGCTAATAAACAGGAAATATGTGCATTCCCTTATCTAAAGTGTTCCCAAAATATATTCTGTTTCAAAGATCAACAGTGGGCTTGCAATGACATGAGGGTGAATAAATAATGACAGAATTCAGATTTTGGGGTGGGTTTTGATCTTCAAATGATCTTCTAATTATGAAAAAGGGAGGCAGACTTATCAGAGAGAGAGCGACTTTTTGATGTCACGGAGGAGGTTTGGATTATAATAAGAATCAAAACATCCTATGAAGTCTTGAGTAAACAGCTCTATTAACAAGCATGACAGCAGCACTAATTGATCAGGAGGCAATTAATGCGGAGTTATTAAACGCTGTGTCGGAAAGCACAACAGCAAGGGACAGAAAATGAAACACGGACACAACACGTCTGCTGGAAACAAGCACGTTTCAATAACATTCCCTTTTGCCTATGAGCAATTTCAGCATTATGGACAACACAGGCTCATTCTGAAAACGCATCCCGATATACATTTCTGGAGATCATGAATTATGTAGCCAGAGGAACGTATAGCTGCATTTTCTTTTTAAAACAAATGCTACCGGGTGGTATGATGCCGTTCCTTTTCTTGCTTACCAGCCGACTGCTTACCTCTGTGTGGACGGCTTTTCCGCTGTTACCAGTTTGTTACATCGGCAGACTTGTGACCCGGAGTTGACAGAAACTACGGGGTTTGAGTCCGACGAAGAACGGTCCCAGAAACCAGGTAAAACAAAAACAAAAGGCAAAAAAAAAAAACACAAGTAAATAACAGAGTGAGAGAGTGGCACGGTGGCTCAGTGGTTAGCAATGTCGCCTCACAGCAAGAAGGTTGCTGGTTCGAGCCTTGGATGGGTCAGTTGGCATTTCTGTGTGGAGTTTGCATGTTCTCCCTGTGTTGGCGTGGGTTTACTCCAGGTGCTCCAGTTTCCCCCACAGGTCCAAACACATATGGAATAGGAGAATTGGGTAGGCTAAATTGTCCATAGTGCATGTGTGTGAATGAGAGTGTATGGGTGTTTCCCAGTACTGGGTTGCAGCTGGAAGGGCATCAACTGTGTAAAACATATGCTGGATAAGTTGGCGGTTCATTCCACTGTGGGGACCCTAGATTATTAAAGGAACTAAACCGAAAAGAAAATGAAGGAATGAATAACTCTATGTAAAATCTGAAAACGTGGTAAAATCAGACGAGGGCTTTTCTTTTTCTGGATTTCTATTGAAAACACTGTCAGTTGGGTTTAGGGAAGGGGTGGGTGGGGGATCCGGTCGATCGGTCAGTCAGTCAGTCAGTTGACAGCGGCCTCTGGTGGATTTATGCAAGAAGAGCAGGCGCAAATGGCATTCATGGGAGAAAATTGAGATTTCTAAAAGCATACACAGCAGAATGTGGTGGATTCACGAAAACAAAAACTGCAAAAAAAAAAAAGTGATTAGAATGAGCCTGGGTTGAAACCTTTTCATGGCAAGTTTGACAATTGCATGTATTGCTCATATCACTTTTTTAAAAAATGTAAAGATAGATTAAAATAGATAACGCGGGGAGAAGGGGTGTTCATAAGACCTTTAAAATCATGAGATGACACATGTCATGAATATAAAAGCGATTTTATGTATGCTTATGAAAACTGTCATTACGTGACGTTCGCTCAGTTATGTCATTTTAAACACAAGAATAATAGTAGTAATAAAAATACATTTTATTTATAATGCGCTTTTTTAAAACTCAAAGGGTCCTATCATACACCCAGCGCAATAAGGCGCAAGATATGTATGGAACGATTTGTTGCTATTTTCAGACCAGCGCATCTGTAATTTTTATGTTTTGTGCCATGCTGTTTAAATAGCTAATTTTTTTGCACCACTTTGTGGACTCATGGGTGTTTAAGTCTGAAAAAGAGGTGTGTTAAGACGCATTGTTGCCTTAACACACCATTCCACCATATCTTTACTCTACAAAAGAAAAGGAGTAAAGAGTAAAGTAAAGAGAAAGTAAAGAGGCTGAATGGAGGAGGTTCGTTCTTTATCCTTGCACTGCAGATGTTTCGTTTAACAGTTTTTTAGCTTGTGAAGCATTCCGTTTTTTAAACGTACAAAGTCCGTCATGTAAATAGCAAATGCATCATGGCGCAACACAATTGATTCTTAAAGGGAATGAGAGACGAGACTCTGATTGGTTTATTGCACATTATGATCAAAACACACCCATAACTCATTAAGAGAATAAGCACAACCCTGTTAGACCATGTACCTGGGGCGCAAAGTGTATTTTTCTGTCCTTATAAGAGCAAAAGTGGACTCGGACATGCCCTTAATGTTTTTACGCCATGTGTTTTAGACTTAGATCGTTAAAATAAAGCCCGTAGACTTTATCTGGGCGGGCCGCCCAGGTATAGTAACGGCCGCCCAAGTATATTTAGTGACACTTTTTTTTTTACAATTATTAACATCCTTTTATAGTTTTTTATATCCACCCAATATAACCAAACATTGGTGATCGATTAAGTAGTGAAGAATCTTCTCTTGTTTACCTGTTTCATTCAGTGTGCGCGAGACCTGTCAACACTCCCACAGACAGTCTAAAGTGCTCTGCAGACCCACAGAGACGCACCTTTTTGAAACTTCGTCCAGCTGGTTTCCAAAATCTCCAGGATTTGGCTTTTACTTTTGCTTTCTAAAGCTGTTGTTAATCGTATGTGTTTTTTGCATGAGCATGCAGAGAAACATTAAATCATTTGTTCTTTGATCTAAACGACTCAGAACAACTTTACTAAATACTCAGAGAGGACAAAATGACTGGTCTAAACTAGGTGCAAAATGTATGTACACCATTAGTAATGGTTCATCAATGCATTTGCCTTATTTAAATAATCTACACGTTTTAATCTTATAATTATTATCATTTTTAGAGATCTTTTCTGTTTTTATCTGGGTTTTTTTTCATTTATTTCTCATGTGCTGTATATTTTATATACATATCCAAAATTCTTTGAACATGAAATAGAGAGAAGCAGATTTGACCTGTCAGTGGGTGCACATGGCTCCTGAATAGCATAAAACTAGAAGAAATAGTGGATTTCCTTTTTAATTGAACAGTCTTTTTTTTACTTCAACCCATTGAAAAGAAACTGTATAACAGTGTCATAATAAATAAAACTATTGTTAACAATTAAATCATGTTTTGTTTGTCGCATATAGTTAACTATTTACGTGATGTGGGTAAATGGTGTGTTTTAATCCGGCTACCACCGCAAGTATATTTCAAACCTGTAGGAAGCACTGAAATCTCTTTGGTTTTCTTGTATTTTCCCCTACAAATATCCTTTGGTTGTTGCTGTTCTTCTTATTATAAAACATGAGATTCCAAAAAAGTGCTACTATTGTCCTGCCAATGGAGACAGGAAAAATAATGATAGTAATACAGAAATAAAATCCCAAAATAGAAATGTGCCTCTTCTGACACGAGTCTAAGTATTAATCATTGATGCTTTTATAATTATAATGGTTTTATTATATACCACTGAGCACAGCAGGTCCATCAAGCCTTCAGTGAGGGAGGTTAATGTCAATCATGAGCAACTTTGCAGATGCGTGACGTCAATCACATGATTCCCTTCACCTCTAAATCACAAATATCACTGAGGGGTCATCTTCAGTAACACGCGTTTCTGTCAGATTGGCCAGGATCCTCGGGGAGCCTATTACCTTGAGAATAAATTGGAGCCAATTGTCTCCTGGATCTGAATCTGTTATTTAAGCGTCTGACGTGGTGGTGAATTTTAACGGCCAATAGTCTATTTTATTTATTTTCCACAGCTCATGGAGGTAGTCAAGAGCTCTTGCGCTAAAAACAGTATCAACATTTTCTAAATGAGTGACTAAATGAGTCTCGAAATGAGCAAGTTTACAGGTCACGGACACAAAAGCGTCTAAATGACCTGTTTTTACGCTTGAAATTCCTGCGGCTCTGAAACACAGAAGCAAGCTGCATTTTAATGCTTGTGGCTTAATCATTCCTAAGCCATACTTTTTTATTATTCTTTCTTGAAATGTAGTTAACACAAGTTCAATATATTATCATGATTTATTCTATAATGCACCCAGAAAAATTATTTTACTGCTTGTTCAAACGGCATAAATCAAAATGAGTTGAAACAACACAATTCTTGAGATTTTTTGAGACAACTTAATTGATTTATGTTTAATCCATTTAAATGTGCCAAGCTAACTTAATTAATTTGAGTTGGGACAACATGAATGAATTGTGCGGAACCATGCATTTTTTACAGTGTGTTAAATAGATCAGTAATAAATAAAAGATGTCAATAGTTTAAAATGTGTAATTGAGGTTAATCAAATAATTGTCATAAATTAACATGTGATTAATCCTAAAACAAACAAATAAACAAATAAATAAATAAATAAGTAAATAAATAAATAAATAAATACAGAAATTATACATATACACCAGCACAATGGATTTGAAGTTAAATGAGATGCTTTAACTGCAGACTGTCAGCTTTAATTTGAGGGTATTTACATCCAAATCAGGTGAACACTGTAGGGACAGTGTTGTGTGTTATGTGCCTCCCATTTGTTAAGGGTCCAAAGGTAATTGAACAATTGGCTTCTAAGCTGTTCTATAGCCAGGTGTGTGTTATTCCCTCATTATCCCAACTACAATGAGCAGATAAAAGGTTCAGAGTTAATTTCAAGTGTGTTATTTGCATTTGGAATTTGTTACTGTCAACTCTCAAGATGAGATCCAAAGAGCTGTCACTATCATATCTATATATATATATATATATATA
>CAIGQZ010032675.1:1864977-1885076 GCA_903798205.1 Danio tinwini
AAAATGTATATTTATATATATACACACACAGCTGAAGTCAGAATTATTAGCCCCCCTGAATTATTAGCCCCCCTGTTTATTTTTTCAACACATTTCTAATCATAATAGTTTTCATAACTCATTTCTAATAACTGATTTATTTTATCTTCACCATGATGACAGTGAATAATATTTGACTAGATATTTTTCAAGACACTTCTATACAGCTTAAAGTGACATTTAAATGCTTAACTAGGTTAATTAGGCAGGTTAGGGTAATTAGGCAAGTTATTGTATAATGATGGTTTGTTCTGTAGGCAGTATAGAAAAAATTAGCTTAAAGGGGCTAATAATATTGACCTTAAAATGGTTAATAAAAAACTGCTTTTATTCTAGCCGAAATAAAACAAATAAGACTTTCTTTAGAAGAAAAAATATTATCAGACATACTGTGAAAATGTCCTAGCTCTGTTTCAAAATCATTTGGGAAATATTTAAAAAAGAAAAACAAATTCAAAGGGGGGCTAATAATTCTGACTTCAACTGTATGTATGTATATATATATATATAACTTTATGTAATTACATTTTTAAAATAAAAATAAATTTATTGATGTAATTTTATATTTAGTTAAATGCTCTTTAGTAGCTAATGGACATTTAATGGGTCAATTTCTGAGGCAAAAGTAATGTCTCATGCAGGCAACATTGTGTGTAAACTCTGTTTGGTTTTAGGCCTTCTTTTCAAAGATAATTCAAAAATAATGACTATCCAGACAACAATTGGCAACCCGTTCTCATGTACTACATAATATCACTCTGCCTGCTGCAGCCATGGCACTACAGCAGAGCTGCTTGACTATTACGCCAGAATGACAGCATAGTTCCTAACAACATTGGCCTAGAAAAAAGTGTTTTTTCGTTTTCTGTCAGTCTTAATAAATGATGCAACTACAGAAGAGTCCAGCTTTAAATAGGATAATTATCAAAAATCTTTTTTAAGTTTTTTGAACAAAATGCTAATGGTCAAATAAGATTTAATTCATTGCTTCAATTCAAGCTACTCTAAAAGTGACCCTGTTAGAACAAGAAAACACCTAAATGTATTTAAAAAATTGTTTAAGTCAACGATTTAATGCCTTAATCACACTAGCAGTGACATTGTAGCTGCCTGTAGCTCTGGGTGGTGATTGAAACCGTTGTGGGGATTCCCACCTTGAGGTTGCTTAGATGACATGATATTCACAGAGAGCAAATGAGTTTACGTGCCACTAAAGTAAACATTGTTCACAGAAAACACTAACATAAATGAAATCAGTACTTAAAATGGTTAATTACACAGATGACCAAGAAAAATGTGTGTTCTCTTCTCTTTCATTGCGGGTATTTATCTGCTGCAAATGCAGGTCTGTGTAGGTCTACAGCACGGAGAATACAATCGGCCTCTGCGAGCTGAGAGAGGATCACGGGAGCCCTACTGGTGCTCCTATTGGCTGTCGCTCAACAAAGTTGCTCTTCATTTACATAAAGTTGAACGATTCTCAACTTTGACGCATCGCTCGACACGCCCACCTGGTCACCAATAATCACTGTCGCTCACGTAGACGGAAGTTGCCGGAGGTTGCTCACTCTCTCTGCTGCAAGTCGCTTGTAGTGTGACCGCAGCTTAACTCTAGAAGACTGCAAAATGAGAGGTTGTTTTGTTTTTTAAGGTGGAGTGTTCCTTTAATAGAGCAAATGCACCACTTAAAAATTTATCACCAGTCATAAAGAAAAAAAACGTAACATTTAAGACTAGACCTACAAAACTGCCATCACCGCAATGCTGTGTTAGATTTATTTCCAGGGAATGTATGAACTGATAAAAGTGCTGTCCTAACCCCAATATGCCATTGTCACCGATCACATAAATCATTACTGTGTTTTCATGAATGATCATTCTTCAGTGTGCGCATGCAGCACATCAAACCAGCTGGAAAAATCCTGTTTTCCATGACACACGACGGGTTAGGATGATTCGTCTTTATTCAATCTGAATGCGACTTAAAAAAAATCATGAAGCGTTTAATTTCAGCTCAACATATCCCCTGTGCATGAAACTGAGCTCTTGCCACCTGAGACTGAAGCTGGAAGGGGGGAAAAAAACTCTCATTAAATATTGAACACGAGTGATGCTTCAAATGACAGACAGCCGTCTGGAGGGTGACAGGAACTCGACTGGGAATGGAGGAGTGATGCTGCAAAACTCGTACAGTCACTTCCTGCCGCACTGCTCTCTCTGTAATGATCATTCTGTTTGTTCTCACCTCTGACTGTCAGCAATTTTCTCCCGCGTGCCGCAGACAGAGAGAGAGGGAGAGAGAATGAGAAAGAAAGAGAGAGAAAGAGAGAGAAAGAGAGAGAGAGAGAGAGAGAGAGAGAGAGAGAGAGAAGGAGGGAGGCAGATTTTCTCTCCTGTAAAAAAGTAATTAAAAGAGGTGTCCTCTTCTTATCTCATTAACTCTGGGAGCAAATTCTTTTTTTAATCTCGCAGAAAATTTTCCCTGTGTATTGCTGCTTGAAGAGGACAAAATCAGAAATGCATTATAATGAGTTATTATTAAGAGAGAAGTCTCTGTGAGGCCACAGCAACTTTTGTGAAATTTTACTAGAACTAAACAATATGATGTTTGAAAAACAAGAAAGGCATGTGAGGGATACATGCACATATACAGCTGAAGTCAGAATTATTCGCCCTCCTTTGGATTTTTTTCTTTTTTAAATATTTCCCAAATGATGTTTAACAGAGCAAGGAAATTTCCACAGTATGTCTGATAATATTTTTTTCTTTCTGAAAAAGTCTTATTTGTTTTATTTCAGCTAGAATGAAAGCAGTTTGGAATTTTTTAAACACCATTTCAACGTCAATATTATAAGCCCCTTTAAGCTATTTTTTTTCGATAGTCTATAGAACAAACCATCATTATACAATAACTTGCCTAATTACTCTATCCTACCTAGTTAACCTAATTAACCTAGTTTAGCCTTTAAATGTCACTTTAAGCTGTATAGAAGTGTCTTGAAAAATATCTAGTCAAATATTATTCACTGTCATTATGGCAAAGATAAAATAAATCAGTTATTAGAAATGAGTTATTAAAACTATTATGATTAGAAATGTGTTGAAAAAATCTTCTGTTAAACAGAAATTGGGGGAAAAAATAAACAGGGGGCTAATAATTCAGGGGTGCTAATAAGTCTGACTTCAACTGTATATGAGCAATATCAATACTGTATATGAGCAATATAGGTAGCAGTACGATATGGCTGTTTATTGGCACTGTTGGGAGGCGTGCATTGGCATGAGGCCGCAGGCAGTGTCTTATTGTCCCACCAGTGATGATATACAGATGTATAGCACTGCTACGATGATATTGTGATATTGCGTTTATACAGCAGTTTGATAATCGTGTAAATAAAAAAGAAAATCAAACACGAGAGTCTAAAAACCTTTTTGTAAGAGGAACTACTTTCTTCGGCATTCATTCACGTCTGCAGGTGACGTCAGAACAGAAGAAACCGTTGCTAATCCACAAACATCACTTTAGAGCTAGTATTTAAATGATTCTCTTGCGCAATGTCTAAAGTGATGATAAAGCAGGTGATTTTAAGATTATAAGGCTGAACGGCATGAAATGCCATCAGTCTACAGAGATTTCCCAGTATTTTTCTGTTGCAATCGGGAGATCACAATAATTAAGCCTGAAAAAGCCAAAGCAGCGCAAACACTATTAGATCACTGTTGTGTTTGCGATAAGGAAAAACGCTAAACACATGCGGGCATTTCTTCTTTCGTTTTTTTTTACTGAACTAGTCTGCAGTAACAAAAACAATAGGCTCATTAGAAACAACCAGACGGCCAGCCGAAAAGTAACTCAGGGTTATACAAAGAGTGGCCAACACAAAATACTTACATTCCTGATATGTGAGTCCCATCTCACACTCAGCGCACTACAATTACTAAGGTATAAATACAGCACTACAACATAGAAAAGAGAGAGATTGATTTAGAATATAACTTACCAGTTTAATAATGATTTGATCAGCTGTAGTTAGAAATTACGCTGTTTTTCTCCTCTAAGGGCTTATTATGTGGTCTCTGTCGCCATCTTGTGGCAGAACATCAACCGTCTTTGCTCTGCTTAGTATGACAAGCTGATGGATGCTGACGTGCTGTCTCTCAGAATTTATTAACATTTAAAATAGGCACTATTCTTATAAATAAACTGCAATCTAAACAACTACATTCTTGCCTAAAAACGCCTCAAAAGTACATTATGTTGTCCAACAGCAATAATATTTGTCAGACTGTAGTGAGTTTATTGATCTGCTGTCACTGTATGTGGGTGGAGTAATACACAAGCGTGAGGAGGCTGTACGAGCGCTGTTACTGGCAGAATATTGCACGGCTATCAGCCAATCAGATTCAAGAACCAGACAGAACTGTTGCATAAGTATGTATAAATATACTGTATATACAAAAGGGTGAAGTTGACACACTGGCAAATGTAGTCTTGGAGGTTTCATGGCATTTTTTTTCATCAGTAAGAGCAGAGTATGAAGGTTTAATCTGTAATAGCACAGTCTTGCTTAAAATATTGCATATTAGAGTCTAAAACATATTAGAGTCTAACAAGAGGACAAACTGTTGGTGCGCATCTTTGTGATTTATCAAGAGCCATGGTATCCATGGCAGCATAGAAGCATAGAAGCATAGAAGCAAGAAGGACTGAACCACATCTAAAAGAGTAAATGTGGACACCAGAAGAAGCTGTCTGAAAGGGATGTATGGGTGCTAACCATGAGTGTACCTGAAAAAAAAACAAAAAAAAAAAAACTTAAAACTAGAGCTGTCCAATTCACTGCAGAATTAAATATCTTGAGAGCTCCTAGGGGTCGATATACATGGCCAGACTGCTATAATCACTCATGCCACTGTCAAACATCAGTTTCAATGGTGCCAGAAGTGAAAATCGTTCCTTTGATAAGTCCACCTTCACCATCTTTCCCACATCCGGGAGAGTTACAGTGTGGAGAAGCCCCAAAGAAGCGTACCACCCAGACTGTTGCATGCCTAGAGTAAAGCATGGGAGTGGATCAGTGATGGTTTGGGCTGCAAGATCATGGCATTCCCTAGGCCCAATACTTGTGCTAGATGGGTGCATCACTGCCAGGGACTACCAGACCATTCTGAAGGACCATGAGCACCCAATGGGTCAAACAGTGTATCCTCATGGTGATAATGCACCACTACACACTGCAAGGCTGGTGACAGAGTGGTTTGATGAACATGAAAGTGAAGTTAAACATCTCCCATGGTCTGCACAGTCACCCGATGTAAATATTATTGAGATACTTTGTGGTGTTTTGGAGCACCGAGTCAGGAAACGTTTTCCTCCCCCATAAGGACTTGGTTTTTGGTGCTTAGAGCCTAATAAAAATCCCTCAAACTCTTTTAGGCCCTTCTAAAATGTAGAGCTGATGCTCCTGATGTTGAAACACTTTCCTAATGTACAGTACAGAGATGAAAACAAGACATTTCAGGGCTCAACAATAAGGACTGTCCGATGGCCCGGGGCCAGCGTGTGAGACGCTCAGGACAGTAGACAGAATCGTTACTGGCCCGATTGGGTCATTGCTGCATTGTCACTAAAATTTAAAAGAATCTTCACCTTAGAATCGAGAAATCGTTCGTGTTTTTAAGCCTTCAAATGCTATCCTGTCTGTGATGTTGTAAACACCATATTGCTTTTTGGTTCCTCTTATCTGATTGGATGTTATGAGCACGTTATTTTTTTCCGTAACAAACAGTACAGGGAAGAGACGGCAACATGGCGGCAACATCAAATGATGATCCTTAAAGAAAACGTTTGTTTCTAACGTCTTGGAAGCAGACATTTATGAGGGTATACCACGACTAAAAAAAACAAAGTGATGTTTTGTACAATTTTCCATCAGTTTGGCAGGTCAGCCACCTTTTGTTTTGCAATAAAATACCAGCATATTTTCCATATTGCTACTTTTGTTTGCATAACACTTTGAATTTTGCTCATTACATAAATTTTTTAACATTTTTTACATATTTAAATTCTAGATTTGCAAACATTTTTTTTATTTGTGGCTAAGAAATAGCCATTACCTTTTTTTTGGAGGGGCCAGTGAAAATATTGGCATGGCAAGTAAAAATCTGAACCACTGGTCCAATCGGGCCAGTAGAAAAAATCATTAGCGTTGAACCCTGCATTTACCGGCTGATAATGTCCCTGAACAGAGTAAACACAACAGCAAAACATCTCTTTGAATGTTTGCCAAATTCTGCTAGTGGTATTTTGCTATAACAGCCGGCTGGATGTATAAATATTCCTGTTTATTACACGACTGCTTGCCACATAAGAAAGTAATTACACAGGAAATATTGATTTGAGCCGAAATACATTATTAGCTTATTAAAGGGTTCTGCAAAGAAAAACAATTCCTAGCAAGCAGCTCGAAACAAACAAGATCAAACAAGACGTGTTCAGGTGAAAAATCACAGCCGTATTGCTTATTGCACAGCTTTTCAACACGTAAATGACGACAGCAACATGAAATATTGATTTCAAAAGGGTAAGGTTTTTAAGGTTTCAAAATGTTTTGTAAAACTCTACTTTCTAATACCTTATAGTCCACTACTAATAATTCTAACAACATCACAAACATGTCAACAGCAATGAGCTGTTAATGAAGTCCACCTGAACTCAAATGTACATGTTTTTGGCTTTAAAATGAAAAGGTTGGCCTTAAAGGGACAGTTCATCCAAAAATTAAAATGTACTCACTATTTACTCACTCTCAGGCGGTTTTTAAACCTTTATGAGTTTCTTTTATCTGTTAAACACAAAAAAAGATATTTTGAAGAATGTTTGAAACCTGTAACCATTGACTTTCACTGTAGAAAAAGCAAGTCAATGGTTACAGGTTTCCAACATTTTTTAGAATAACATTTTTTATTCGACAGAAGAAAAAAACATAAACAGGTTTGTGATAAGTGGTGGGTGACTAAATGATGACAGAGTTTTCAGTTTTCAGGTGAAATCTTCCTTTAATATCTCTCAGTTATGCTGCAAAAATGACCAAATTTAGATTTTAAATATACACAACAGGTCAAACAATCACACCAGATGTGGATAAAGCGTGAGTGATTTACATGTTAGGTCAATGCAAAGATGTGATTAGACATGAGGCGGCACGAATTTTGCCCATTTGACACGCTTAACGCCTGATTTGTGCTGAATCGCTCGAGTTGAAAAATCCGAACTTTAGCAGACATTCGCGCCTCATTAACCAATCAGGAGCTTTCTCTAGTAGGACCTGTAGATGGTTTCTGGAGGAGTTTATGAACTCACAGAGCTGGGTGCACCTCTGAAAGTATCTAGAGGACCGAACAAATTTGCGTCTACACTATCGTTTCATCTAGCGTTTCTAAATTTATCTCCATCCACACTACTCCACCAAAAACGTATATCACATGACCATTCGCGCACTCTGGGCATGCGCGTCCAAGTATAAACAGGAAGCATGTGTCTCGCTCGGCATTTGGCTATTGTTAGTCAACAAACGCTGGTTGAACGATGAATGCGAGCGATTAGTGAGTGTTCGAACAATAGCTTGCCTCTTGCGAATATATGCAGCTGCTGTAGTAAAAAAGGCAGAGTTTAACTGCACAATGGTGCCTAAAACAGACAATAGTGCAAACAACGCTCCCATTTCTGTGTCCATGTTGTTGTTTACAGTGAAGGCTGGTCTGCCGTGTTCCGGTAGCGTTATAGTCATGTGATAGGGGCTTGACAAATAAGGGAAGGATACGCAATGATCCAAAAGCCCCAATCAGGTAGCGAATGTCTGCAGCCACGCCTCTGTTTTCAGATGTCTCCATTTTCCCCTATCCACACTGAGATGGAGCAGCAGCGTTTTAGAATGAAAATGGCCTCTCCAGCATTTTCAAAACGCTCTGTTTTTGGGGCTCGAAAACTCCGCCGTAGTGTGGACGAATGGCGTAACCGTAGCAAAACGTATGCGTTTTAAAACTAAAACGCATTAGTGCAAATGGGGCCTGAGAATTCAACCGAAAACAAACAGGAAGTGCATTTTCAGACTTTAAGTTTGGATTTTCTTTTCTTTATGACATGCACAGATGAATTGTTCACCACAAAACTAGCAATGTCAGCTAACAAAATCCATAGCTTTGATTTCATTTGTGCTTTTGTAGTTTAACCATGTGGCAAATCAGAATCAAGCTTTAAAGAAAACCATCTTGCAATGTAACAGAAACGTCCTATTTTTGTTCTCTTACCTTAGTAGGGGTCTTATTGTTGGTGGGGATCCTCCTGGCGGCCATGCCAACAAGAGCACATGTAAAGGCGGAGAACAGGAGGATGACTGTGAACACCAGCACCCAGGGGATAGAGCAGAGGTAGCAGGGCCCGCCGGCGGAGGTGCAGACCAGCACATGGAGGGCAGAGCCGAACAGACACAGCAGGTAGAAGGGCAGAGAGAGCAGAGACGATGCCAACGGGACGTCCACCACTGCGTCTCTGCTTAACGCCTCTGGCATGGCCAACAACAGCAGGAACAACACCTGGAGAAGCAAGGAATGTTTCAATTACACACATGGCAAAGACTACAGAATACACAAGACATGTCACTCTAGTGCAGGGGTAGGGAACCTATGGCTCGGCAGCCACATATGGCTCTTTGACCAAAAATATGTGGCTCTCCAGCTGTCTCTCTTCAATAATATTTTAAAGTTTAAAAACTTATATATGAACATACAGTTACAATTATATTGTATTTTCTACAGCAAAAAGAATAAGATCTCAGTATACAATAAAATGACTTTTTAAACAATGCGCATATGTGGTGCTGTGGTTTAACTTGAATCACAACATCAATAAAGGCAAGCTACTTACATTTCTATAGTAACCTCACACACATAAATTCAAACCACATTCATGAGTGGTGATGGCAAAAAGAAAAAAAAATCTATAAATTGTCTTTCTTCATATATTGTGATGCATCATTTTTTGTTTATTTTTGAGTTGTGAATGGACATAAATGTTTTGTTTTTAAATAAATAAAGGTTTTGTTATATATACACACCCCAATTGCTCTTTAAAATATGCATTTGATAAAAAAAAATCAGAAATGGCCCTTTGCTGAAAAAGGTTGCCGACCCCTGCTCTAGTGTTATAGTTTTGAATGGGGAAAAAGTGTAAAGGTCAATATGGCGAATGAAGCCCCGCCTTCAATTACAGGAGCCAATCATTGATCGCTATAGACTGAAGATTCTCCAGGGAAGGGGGTCGAACCAGATGTGAGTTTCTGCAGATTTTGTTTGATTCTAACGTTTAGAAATGAATCTAAAGAGACAGTTGTTGTTTCATTTTATTGATGATTTCTAATATGATATTTAATCGTAAGCTTGGCAAGCAATTTCGGAGAATCTGATGTTTCCCCATTTAAACAGAATGCCCGAGCACACTGCCCAAGAGGTGTTTCAAAGATGGCCACCAAGTGAAACGACTGGCCTTAAAGGGGCTTGAGCGATGGGAGACTTGGACTTAAAAATAAATCACAAAATATTCCGGTATTTATACGTGTTAAAAGCTTTGTCAAATAGGACAGTTTTAACTTAGATTTAAAAGCAAACCGATATGTTACTTTATTAATTGCAATATAAATCATAAGTGTCTACAAAGAGACAAAAATTCCTTAGAGACAAAAAAATGTTTCGAGAAAAGCATACATTTTCTTTATAAATACAGTTAAAGTCAAAAATATTAGTCCTTCTGTGAATTTTTGGTTCTTTTTCAAATATTTCCCAAGCGATGTTTTAAGCCTGGTTTATACTCGATGTGTCCGCTAGTTCACTTGAGTGCGCGCGGCCAATGTGACGTCATCGCGGTGTTAGCAGAAGTTCACTTTGGGTGCCTGCGACATGATTTCGGCTGGCGGTGCGCACAGCATTTTTTGAGACTCGGGCGAACAGTGCGCGTGGCGCCGCGTTTGATCTGAGTTAAAAAAGAACCACTTTGAAGAGATTTTGTCTGAAACAGTAAGACTGTGCAGACATCTTTATGATCCGTGATCATACAGATGACCTGATGAACAATAATTCTTGGCTAGAAATAGCAACAGTCGTCGGAAAGGAGGAAAGTTTTTGTTGAAAGGTTTGGAAAAACCTGAGGGATTGTTAATGCCAAAAGAGGCCATGGCAAAGTGTACACAATTACAGAAATATGTTTTTCCACAAGGTTTTACACTGATGTATATATTACAATTTTGAATTTAAAACAATTTAATAGTTACAAAACTGAAGTGAACAAATTATTGCTTATACCCTAAAACTGGAAAGGAATATTTGAACCTTTCGGTTTACACTGATGGCCTGTTTTTCTAGGCTTTATTGGTGATAATGATCAGGAATGTTGGACCATTATTACGTTTTAGCTTAAGTATAGAACAGAAACTAGCCAGACAGTAATGTGTGAATTGTGGAGCGGGCTAAATCTAAAAAAAACATCTGTATTTTTAAGTAAGTGTGGTTCTTTTTTTTTTTTTTTTTTTGCTTTTATACTTGCCTTAATAAAAATATATTTGTAGAGCAACCCATGTTCTGTTGTCATTAATATTTTAATAAACTTCAATAGGTAAAGCTGTCTAAGACATGAACAAAAGCCAGTGATGCATCAAATTTTGAAAAAAAAATAAACCTTGAATGGTTTTAAAGATCCTTATAATCATTAAAATAATTTATAAAAACAATAAAAATAATTAGTTTAAAAATATTGAATTATATTAATGACATGACGTATTTCAGGAAACTTCCTACTTCTCTGTTTATCTGTCTGACTTTACGGTCAGTTACTTTGGACCGCCCCCTGTCGTTTTAAAGAATATCAAAAAGTATAAAAGCCTCGTCTGTTTCGCGAGGTGCGTGATGCAAATTTTTCACAGTATTTCTATTAATATATATTTTTTCTAGAATAAAATCATCTAGGAAGTCTTACTGATTTTATTTTGGCTGAAATAAAAGCAAGCAATTTTGAGATCAATATTAGCCCTCTTACTTACAGAACAACCACTCTTGTCCAATAACTTGCCTAATTATCCTAACTTGCCTAGTTAACATAATAACCTAGTTGAGTCTTTAAATTTATACTTTTTATTATTGTTTTCAATATTTTTTAGACTCCTATTCTCAGCGTACTGAAGCAGCTAATCAAGCTTTTTATGATCACATAAAACACACAAGCTGATGTGCGGAAGCAGGTTAAAAATAAACTTTAAAAAAAGTGAAACAGTGTTGCGATCACACACAGTAATATTATTTGTTTCATTCATACTGGACACTAGAGGGCACCCTTGCATATTAATTCCACATATAGATTACTGAAGAGAAAACATCAGCGATTACTGGTTGTTGCTAGAACGGATACGTTTGCAGCCGGAAGTTATTGAAAATTATTTAGATTATTTATAAAATTTTACATTAATTGTATTTTATTATGGCGACGCAGTGGCGCAGTAGGTAGTGCTGTCGCCTCACAGCAAGAAGGTCGCTGGTTCGAGCCTCAGCTGGGTCAGTTGGCATTTCTGTGTGGAGTTTGCATGTTCTCCCTGCGTTCGCGTGGGTTTCCTCCGGGTGCTCCAGTTTCCCCCACAGTCCAAAGACATGCTGTACAGGTGAATTGGGTAGGCTAAATTGTCCATAGTGTATGAGTGTAAATGAGTGTGTGTAGATGTTTCCCAGAGATGGGTTGCTGCTGGAAGGGCATCCGCTGCGCAAAAACGTGCTGGATAAGTTGGCGGTTCATTCCGCTGTGGTGACCCCGGATTAATAAAGGGACTAAGCCGAAAAGAAAATAAATGAATGAATGTATTTTATTATCGTCTACCCTCACTCCAACCCTAAACCCAACCGTCGCAGTAACCTAAAAACAGTAGTTGTACAGAGTATTATTTGTTATCTAATAAATAACCCAATAAGTGTATTTTTAACTCCTACCCCCCACCCCAACCCTAAACCCAACCGTCACAGTACTGTAAAATATTAATTACTGTTATACAAAATGCCGCTATATTAATGTGCATATCGCACTTCCGGCCGGCCGCATTTCCGATCTAGACTTTACCGTGATTACTGCAGTACAGGCAGCAAAGACGAAAAATATTATAGAAATGAATAAATGGATCAAACATGAGCACAATAAACAAATGCTTGTTACAAAATCTATTCCCATTCTTCAAAAAATTCTGGGCATTTTATCATTTTATAAGCATAAAGTATTTTTACCATGCAATGCTTATTGACCTAGCCTCTCTCGCTGTAATGGATACCATAAAACAGTATGATTTCTTCCCCATTCTGTGATATGAAACCATGTCTTCTCACAAAAATAATTAATTGACACTGTTATACTTACTGAGTTATCTACATACAGTTATCTACTGCAAAAACAGCCTGTAAAATACCTCATACATTCTGTACAGTTCACTACTGTAATATGCACTGCATGATGAGTCATTTTAAAACTTTTACAGTAACACTGCATATTAGGAAATGTACTAGCTGATTCCTGTAATGCACTCACTGGCCACTTTATTAGGTACACCCTGCCGGCTGCACATCCATGATGCCAATCTTCCATTCCACCACATCCCAAAGGTGCTCTATTGGATTGAGCTCTGGTGACTGTGGAGGCCATTTGAGTACAGTGAACTCATTGTCATGTTCAAGAAACCAGTCTGAGATGATTCACGCTTTATGACATGGCGGGTTATGCTGCTGGAAATAGCCATCAGAAGATGGGTACACTGTGGTCATAAAGGGATGGACATGGTCAGCAACAATACTCAGCTGTGGCATTGACACGATGCTCAATTGGTACTAATGGGCCTAAAGTGTGCCAAGAGAGCCTCAGTATCCTGTTCTTAGCTGACAGGAGTTGCACCTTGTGTGGTCTTCTGCTGCTGTAGCCCATCCGCCTCAAGCTTGGAAGTGTTGTGTGTTAAGACATGTTCTACTGCAGACCTCGGTTGTAACGAGTGGTGATACCTTTCTAACTGCTGGAACCAGTCTGACCATTCTCCTCCGACCTCTGGCATCAACAAGGCATTTGCGCCCACAGAACTGCCGCTCGCTGGATATTTTCTCTTTTTCAGACCATTCTCTGCAAACCCTAGAGATGGTTGTGCGTGAAAATTCCAGTAAATCAGCAGTTTCTGAAATACTCAGACCAGCCATGTCTGGCAGCAACAACCATGCCACATTTAAAGTCACTTACATCACCTTTCTTCCGCATTCTGATGCTCAGTTTAAACTGCAGCAGATCATCTTGACCATGTCTACATGCCTAAATGCATTGAGTTGCTGCCATGTGATTGGCTGATTAGAAATTTGTGTTAATGAGCAGTTAGACAGGTATACCTAATAAAGTGGCCGGTGAGTATTTACAGTAATATTCTACTGTATTCCAAAATAATCAATTACTGCTACTGTAGTTAAAGACAAACAATTTAGTCATTTGTCTGGAATGTATTAAATTCAATAGTAAATACTAAAAATAAAGTTTTTGCTAAATAAAAGTTCATTTATTCATTCATTTTCTTGTCGGCTTAGTCCCTTTATTAATTCGTGGTCACCACAGCGGAATGAACCGCCAACTTTTACCATTTTACCATAAAAAGAAGTTGCGGTAAGGCTATTTTACTGTAAAATTAAATTGCAGTAGGATGTTAAGGTAAGTTACTGTAAAGGCGCAACTGTGTTGCCAGTAAGTTAAGACCACTTTTAAGACCACTCACTCACTCATTTACTCACTCACTCACTCACTCACACACTTGTACATCTATCTTTATGGGGACTTCCTATAGACGTAATGATTGTAATACTGTTTAAACTGTATTATCAACCCTCCTACCCCTAAACCAACCCTCAAAGAAAACAATCTGCATTATTACAGTTTCAAAATACTTCATTCTGTGTGATTTATGAGCCGTTTTCCTCATGGGGACCAAAAAATGTCCTCAAAGGATGAAAATTTACTGATATATCTATACAGTGGGTGTGATTTTGCCAAACAGGATACAACATCTTGATCCTGGAACATCACTTCGATTTGAAAATATAGTGCTAGTGTAAAATGTAAATAAATTACAGTAAAAGTTCTGTAAATATTGTCATACTGTAAAATTAAAATGTGTTAAAACAGGCCCGTAGCCGTATCCCTAACACACACATACGTAGCCTATGTTTACCGCTTGTATTAACATCTGTCTTGGGTGATGCCATCACAAACAGCCATTCGAGAGCGAAAGCCCTTTATGGCTGGTATTAAAGCTGCTGTAAGTGATTTTCTGGGAATATGGCTCATAAAACGTCTTTGGCAAACATCAGTGGAAGTGGTGTCCTGAGAAATCACACACATCTCTGGAAGAACACAAAGATCTGCACACAGCAACAAAAAAGATTAAATGATCTGAACGTTTTCGGCCAATCAGAAATGCTCTCTGCCTGTCAATCAAGTTGGACTTCTGGGTGTGCTGACGTTGGTTGAAGCTTTTTGGAAGTTTTGGAAGAAATTGGTCAGCAAAAATTGCAGAAAATACATTGCAGAACTTTATAAACTCTCCAGTGGACATTTTTGTTTTGGACAGAACCGAACTCTTCCCTGATTGGACCCTTTGGATTGTATTTGTCTAGTAATTTGTCTCAATGTCAAAAATATACATGGAGATATACATTCACATAGTCATATCTATTAAGACCACACACTCACTCACTCATACACACACTTGTACAGCTATCTTTATGGGGACTTCCCATAGACGTAATGATTGTAATACTGTTTAAACTGTATTATCAACCCTTCTACCCCTAAACCAACCCTCAAAGAAAACAATCTGCATTATTACAGTTTCAAAATACTTCATTCTGTGTGATTTATGAGCCGTTTTCCTCATGGGGACCAAAAAATGTCCCCACAGGGTGAACATTTACTGATATATCTATACAGTGGGTGTGATTTTGCCAAATAGGATGCAACATCTTGATCCTGAAACATCACTTCGATCTGAAAATATAGCCCATACCTAATCCCTACCCCTAAACCGAACCCTAGCTGAAAATTATTCCCAAAATCAGAGGAGATTAGTAATTGGATAGTAATGATGTAGAAGCACATAACCATAATTGTAAACCTAAATTTAATGAATACTGTGAACTTATCCCTTTAATCTGATTGGCCGACTGGAAGATTGTTCCAGGATTAACATAGATGCTGGAGAAATTGCATAACCATTGCTATGCTTGTGGGGATATTTACCCCCCACCCTTACTGCATCTTTAAACATGCAGAAGGCTTATGGAAAATGAATAATGGTTTGTTTACACACTAGACATCAGGACAAGCATTTAGTAACAACCCTATAGAAAGTCTATGTAATTTAGATGTTATTTCCTCCATAGCATAAACGTCAGAAGCCTCTTGCTAAAGCATAATCAGCTTTTTTTTCTGGTAAAATCGGTCGACTGCAATGACATTACTGCACATTTCTCAAGCTCTGGGAGATTTCTGATAAAAGAGGACACACACTGATGTGTCCTTGCCTCCGACTGGCAACAATGCAGCGGCAATCAAACGTTTGCTTTGAAACGCTCTCGCTCTTTACTTGTCCCCATCCGGTTCACTCGCTCACGGCTGTCTTGGCTGACATCTCGATGGGACGTTACTCTTGCGCTGTGAACGACGTTTGAAAAAAAAGTGACATGAAAAACAAGAAACTTTTCGCTCAGAACTTGAGCTCGGAGGGTCAAAAAAATAGCTCGGTTAATATTTAACAGAGCAAAGAAAGACATAAACTGCCGAGACTATCTGAGATAAAAAAGCTGGATGCGTAAGGTGGCTTTTTTTTAGAAAGGGTCAAATGAATAAGTTGAACGGCTGGAGGCTGGAACAATATGTCGAAATTGAGAGAAGTTACACAAAAGCATTATTTTGCTGCTTCGGACACCATCCTTTACAGCTTTCTAAAGACCAGAAAATTTTTTATGAATAAACATATAAACATACAGTTGAAGTCAGAATTAAAAGCCTCTCTGCATATTTTTTCCCCAATTTAACAGAGAGAAAAAAATTTTCAACATATAAAAATGCAAATAAACAACAAAACAACAATAAATAAAATATGATCATGCCTTGATTTTTAATTATTTAATTAGGACAGTAAGGTCTGACTTTGCTCAGACAAAAGTCTTGTCACTTAACTGAAATGATGTCCAGTATAGAATATAAAGTCATGGTGTCATGGTTATTTCTGACAGTGTATGGTTAATAAATGGTTAATGAAAACATTTTTTATTACAATTTCTAAATTCAAATCTATTTCAGCAATTCTCCTTAGATGACGACACTGTGTTTATTCTCCATCTCTCTGCGCTGTTTCTGAACGTGACTTGTTTTTTTTAGGTCAGTGTGTTCACGGCCGTATTTTGTGATTTCAAACCCATCCAAATTGAACAGGTTTCTGTTTTTCCCCTTAAAGCCTCTGTAAAAATTACACAGCAAATCACCTGCTTTTTTTGGCAGTCTCTAGAGTCCTCTAATGCTGTTCGGACTATTGTGCTACTTTTTTTCACAGCTTTGCTCCTCGTTTATTTTGACCTTTTGTCCAACAGCGTGACTAAAGCTAATTGGTGCACTTCATTACAGTGAAGACCTTTTGCCGGCTTGCTGGATAAAGTTGGCAAACTGTTGTTCGATTCATCAAGCGTGTACTGTAGTCAGCAGCACCTTTGCTGTCTTGTTAACAACTTGATTTCCTGAGTGTCGGAAACAAGTTGTAGGTCACAATAAGCTGTATGTTTACATCCAAGGTTGCCAATTTAAATAAAAAATTGCAATGACACATAAATCTCATGCAGGTTTCTAAAGGACACTTGCAGTCTCAGCGATTGATACAGGAAGTGTGTCCAGACCTTTTCCTGCCACAGTTCAACAGTTGTATTTGCTAAGTGCACGCAATCCATTACTGAAGTACTGAAGTCTTCAAACAGTCGATTCCTCCTGCGGTCAATGAGATCTAAAGGACAGCGAGTCCAGCGGGATTGCATGAATGGAGAATGTGGAAGGTTTGAGGTTGAGTGGAGGGTCATGGGAGATGGATAAACCCTGCTTCTTCTTTCCTCAGATGGGACTTGATGACATGTTCATTTGCTGCGGGTCAGGCCAATGGTATTTTGGGTTGCATTAGATGCCAAGACCTCCACAGGGATGCGGATATAACACTTCGACTAGTTTAAGTATCTAAGATGAGCTAATATTGTTGATATTTGATTTTTTTTTTGTGTGTGTGTGTGTGTGTTTTTGAAAGCAATCTCTTATTCCCAAATTGCTGCATTTATTGCATTAATTCAGAAATAATAATAATAATAAATACAAAAACTGTCAAATTACAATATATAAACTATAACTTTTACTCTATTTTAAAGGTGCTATATGTACGTTTTTGACTCTTCTAAAGCATACAAATACCATAATATGTTTGCAGATGTTTAGGAAACATGCTACATGAATATTCATGTGTATCTGAAAAAACAATACTCAAATAGTCAGATATTCTGCTTTGAAAATGTGCATTTTGTGCCAGAACGTCTGTCTTTGTTTGGTCATTTAACCCACCCACTGCCAGTTTAGCCAATTATATTTCAGCACACCGGATTTCCTTGGTGAAAAACAACGTATTTAATTCTTTCAGTCAGAAAGATTTTTTAAGCACGCATCTGCGACCGAAATGCGACCTCTGGTGGACAGTGGCAGTCTTCGAAATGAGACGCAGATTTAGAGTTCCACATGAGGAGGTTATTAATTAGCAAATAATATAAATATTACGAAAGTAAACATTAGGTGTGCAGGTTACATTGTAACCCCATGTCATAACAACAGGCTACGTGATGAGATATGCAGTGATAAGCAATTTGGCTGTTTGCACCAGACGAAACACGACAGAAGTTTAAATACAGCCATTCAGAAGCACAGAATAGTGCGCTCACTGCATTCCAATGAAATGGTAAGGTTTATAACCTATTTAATACAAATTAAACCTTTTTTACATTATTAAATGAACATGCTGAATCACTGATATGTGTTGGTTTACATCGAGTCACAGTTCTGAAGTTCAATTTCAAACAGTTTATTTTATTTTCAAGATATAAGGTGAACTATCTGCTGCTGCTTTCAGTAGTATGGCAATAAATGTCATGTGAAATGGTGTTTAAACTCACATTATTATAGCATTTAACACTGAAATGCTATGAGGTTTACCTGAGGTGATCATTGTCAGTTTTCTGTTGCTCAGCTGCAAGAAGCCGTTTCTAAAATATAAACTTTAGGTGTTGGTTAGGACAAAAATCCCTTTTAATATGGAAAATATTCCTTCTATCGTGTGCCGTAGCTTTTATTCAGAACTGTTTAAATCAGCCTTTAGGCTCAATAGTCAGAATCGCTCCTGTTGATGTCGTCAATCTGGCAACCTGCGCTTGCATTGGTTTTGAACCAGGTGTGCAATATCTAGTTCAACCACTGGGTGTCAAACTTACATACCGCACCTTTAATACATTTGAAAATGTAATTCATTTCTGTCATGGTGAAGTACTTTTTTAGCAGCTATTATAACCCTAGTTTAGTTTTGTTTTTTCTTTTCACTTAAGTTTATTTTTTTGAAAGTAATAAATTATTCCTACAATTGCAGCATTTATTGCATTGAAACAGTGATAAAAATGACAATATATAAATGCTAACTTTTTTCCATTTGAATACATTGTAAAATGTAAATAATTATTTCTGTCATAGTTTTATAGCAGCTTTTCTAGAACTTCATTTTTGTGGTTTAGTTTTTTACTTCAGCTTTTTTTTCCCTTTTTTTTACAATGTTCTGTAAAGCAATCTTTTATTCTGCTGCATTTATTGCATTGAAACAGCAATACAAATCACAAGGAAAACTGTAATATTACAATAAATAATCAATAACACTTATTTTTCCATTCAAATAAATTTGAAAATGTCATTTATTTCTGTGATGACAAAGCAAACTTTTTAGCAGCTATTCTAAAAACTCCATTTGTTTACTTCTTTTTTATTTATTTGTTTTTAATCTATCATCAACACAATTGCTACATTTACTGCAATAGAAATACAAGACATAAAAGTATAAAATAACAATATTAACAGTAACATTTCTTATTCCAGTTGAATAAATATTAAAATGTTATTTGTTTCTGTCATGGTGAAGCAATTTTTAGCAGCTATTCCAGAACATAACTTTTTTTTTACATCAGTTTATTTATTTTTTTATGTTTTTGAAAGCAATCTCTTATTCACAATGTTGCTGCATTTATTACATTGAAACAACAATAAAAATAAAATACAGAAAAAATGTGAAAGTACACTATATAAACGATTAAAAAAATTATATTTGAATACATTTGAAAATGTAATTTATTTCTGTGATGGCGTGATGGATTTTTTTGCAGCTATTCTATATATAAAGCTTTCAGTTCAAATAAATATATATCTTTTTCAAGAATCTGCAATAAATATAAAATCAGAAAAGCCTTGAAACAGAATTAGTTTGCAGCATTATAAATATTTTTGTCACTTTGGAACAATTTAATTGCAAAAAATAAAAGTATTGCTAAATAAGGGGTGTCACGGTGACGCGGTGGGTAGCACTATCGCCTCACAGCAAGAAAGACGCTGGTTTAAGCCCCAGCTGGGTCAGTTGGCATTTGTGTGTGGAGTTTGCACTGTTTTCCAGTGTTGGGTTGCTGCTAGGGCATCCACTGTGTAATACATATGCTGGATAAGTTAGTGGTTTATTCCGCTGTGGTGACTCCTGATTAATAAAGGGACTTAGCCGAAAAGAAAATGAATGAATGAATGAATAAATTGCTGAATAAACACTTGTTTTCAGTATAAAACTAAATTATAAAATGATTTGTGTGTGTGTGTGTGTGTGTGTGTGTGTGTGTGTGTGTGTGTGTGT
>CAIGQZ010032675.1:1936686-1969417 GCA_903798205.1 Danio tinwini
AAAAAAAAAAAGTTTAAACTCCTTCAACAAGTCATATCAATTTCTTCTCTGTAACACAAAAGAAGAAACTGAACTCTGAAGAACTGTTCTCCTCCACGTAATTTCAATAAAAGAAAGGCACAATGACACAAAAGTGCCCTAAAAGTATCATAAAAGTGACCCGTATGACATTATTTCAAGTCATACAATAATTTTGTGCGAGGAACAATCTGAAATATATGGACATTCTGACATCCACTTTAGTTAATAAGTCAGATCTATTCAATCAATCATTTTGTGCGGTTCATAAAACTGTTCTGGATGATTTTTTCACAAATTATAGTGATTCAGTTAAATACTTCAAATCACAGACTTATTTTTAGTCGCATTCTTGAATCGGGTACGCTTCAGTCTGTATCCATTGGCTAGTAGCTGAGATTATTACTCAGAGTATGCAGTGTGTATGTGGTCTATAAGGAAAGAAGACCAGCACCATCTGCTCCTCTTTGAAGCCCAAACATTCATCTCAAGAAGACAAAAGTGCAAATGTCAGAGTCACGGCTGTAAAAGCTGCACTTCTGCTAGTCGGCCAGGATTCACTGCTCTGACATACTTTGCCATTCTAATACTAAAATTATCTTCTTTCCTGTCATTAGAAATTTGGATTTCTTGTTTTGGGGTGTGGTTGTCACAATACTGGAATTTCCAACTTCAATATGATACTGCAAAAAATATTTGATATTCTGTACAATTTTCGACACTAAACTAAATTTTAACCTAAAACTAAATAAACCTAAAACCTAAAATAAATTAAATAAATAAGTAAATAAACAAACGCATAAAACCCAAATCAGAAAAAGTCGGGACAGTATTGGAAATGCAAATAAAAAAAGATTTCAAAATCTAAATTTACTTTGACCTGTATTTCATTGCAGACAATACAACAAACATTATTTAATATGTTTCTAATAATTTGTATTTATTATTATTATTATTATTATTATTATTATTATTATTATTATTATTATTATTATTATTATTATTATTATTATTATTATTATTATTATTTTAAATAAACACATATTCCAATTTTCTTTTTTGCAACACATTGCACTTTATAATGTTGTTATTCCTTTTCACAACACTTAAAAGATGTTTAGGGACTGAAGACACCAAGTGATGAAGTGTTTCAGATGTCATTTTCTTCCATTCTTTCTGCAAACAAGTCTTAAGGTCGGCAACAGTACGGGGTATGGAGTTGCACTTCAAAATGCGCCAGACATTCTCTATTGGAGACAGGTCAGGACTGTAGACAGGCCAGTCAAGTACCTCTATCCTCTTCCTCCGCCGCCAGGACTTTGTAATGTGTGCAGAATGTGGTTTTAAATTGTCTTGTTAAAATATGCATGGGCGTCCCTGGAAAAGAAGGCAGCATATTGTGCTCAAAAATCTCAATGTACTTTTTAGCATTAATGGCACCATCACAGAAGTGCAAGTTACCTTTACCAAGGGTACTGACACAACCCAATACCATGATGAACCTGAATAATCTGAATAATCCTTTTCTTGTTTGGTCTGGAGCCCACACCATCCATTTCTCCCAAAAATACCTGAAATACTGATTTATCTGACCACAGTACACATTTCCACTGTCTGATGATCCATTTCAGAAGCCTCCAAGTTCAAAGAAGTGGACAGTGCTTCTGGACACTGTTAACATAGGGCTGCCTTTTGGCACAATACAGTTTTAACTAGCATTTGTGGATGTAACAACGCATTGTGGTACTTTACAAAAGTTTGCCAAATTAGTTCTGAGCCTATGTGGTGATATCGCTTATAGATGAATGAGGATTCTTAATGTAATGTCGCCTGAAGGATCGGAGATCACAGTACATTTAGAAATCACTACTTACATTTTTTATTTGTTTTTTTATACTGTTCCAACTTTTTTCTGATTTGGGGTTTCAAAATAATAAAACAACTTGAGCTCTATCATATTATACCATGGTTGGATGGTTGTGGCTTCCTGTTGGTGGATCTCATGTGATTAATGCTGCCCACACGTCAGTAAACACCAATTAGAGAAGAGGCAGGGTGACTTTTTTTTTATAAAAAATTACAAGGACAGGATCAAAACGTGTAATAAACACTGCAATACTGCATGAAAATATGTTTTTCCATTATGATTTCATAGTTGCACTAGCCACAATAAAAAACTACATTAAAATAGTTTCTGTAGCTGGTCTTGATACACAAAATCCTATAGGAAAACAATAATATATACACTGATATAGGCATCATGTCATTTCTATTATAAATGCATTTGTCAGAAGAACAAAAGTATCTCCTCGGGGATACGGAAGCTCTCTCTCTTCTCTCCATCTCATGCAAACAATTCCACTTGGAGTATAATTTATCAGATATCAGGGTGAAATCAATATCCCATTGAACTGCAGTACAGAAACTATAGTCTCGACATGATCTTATACAGTGCAGTCGAGCTCTCAAGAAATAAACAAAACGAAAATATTCACAAGCACCTCTGATTGTTTCCTTGGACTCACAGAGAAAACCTTGAAAATTGACATGCCTGCCCAAAACGACCAATTAATGCCACAGCTGAGGTGGCAGAAAAGCAGCAAGTGCGATTTGAAACCATGGTCACCTAAACAACTTATAACTATTCTTAGGTGTAAAGCGAAAGTCAGAGACTGCTAAGAGGAAACCCGGGTAAAGAGTCAAGGCTTTAAGAGGATGCATTACAAAGATACTGTGAAACCTGACATGAAATCAATAGCACACCTGACTCACTTGCGATTTTGCTTTTTGATATACTAATTCATTATTTTACAATATTCTGATTCATTATTTTACAATATTCCGATATATTACTTTCTGAAAATCTGATACATTATTTTCCGATACATTATTGCCGATACATTTTCCGATATTCTGATACATTATTTTCGGATATTCCAATTGACTATTTTCGGATATTCTGATACATTATTTTCCTGATATTATGATACATTATTTATTGATATTCCGATACACTATAACAAAGGCTCGCTAATGTACAGTTTGCAGTTACATAGTAGCCTGCGTTTGCTGTTTTATCAACACAAATGGTTGTAATAACGTTAACAAAGGTAAGGTTTTATATAATGAAGATTTAATCTCGCCAGCCGACGCTTCCGCATCCTTAACCGCGCTGCAGCCCAGATGCGGCAGCGTCAGCTTCAGCTTGCTAACGGCTGCCGCATCTGGCCCGATTGACTCGAGTAGGTACAGCAGACGGAGTCGGAGTGAGGGGTATGTCTCCGGCAGGCGAGAGTCTAGCCGTAACTGGCCCGAGTGTATTTTGCTATCTGTGTAGTAAGGCGTGTATCAGCAAACTGATAAAGCCCTGACCTTACCGAATAAACAGTGTTCCTCCAGATCCTGTATGTCACTATAGTTTACTGCTGAGCAACTCATTTTATCACGGTAAAATAACACAGAAATCGAATAATAACACTTCAGTCTCCTGCCGAAGCTCCGACGTCTGCTTTGAGAAGCTGTCAATCACAGCTGTCAATCACGATGACACGCCCAGCATTAAATTACTGCTCAAATCATACTCTTTACAAAAATGAAGATCTGCACCAATATCAGCTGATAACCAGTGCCTTAACTGACCAGAACCATCTTTCGGAACATTTTATTGCAAGTGTAATTCATTTGTTTATTTGGTCTCATGTCCCCTTTATTAACACCGAGGCGGGCGGGCTTTATGACTTGTACTGCAGCCAGCCCCCAGGGGGCGATCTAACGGCCGAGACCTTCACTCAAAAGCTGGCTTGTGGCACACTTGGGTATACATACACATACGTAATACATATACAGTTGCAATCAGAATTATTCAACCCCCTGATTTATTAGCCCCCCTGTTTATTTTTTTCCCTAATTCCTGTTTAACTGAGAGAAGATTTCTTCAACACATTTCTAAACATAATAGTTTTAATAACTCATCTCTAATAACTGATTTATTTTATCTTTGACATGATGACAGTAAATAATATTTGACTAGATATTTTTCAAGACACTTCTATACAGCTTAAAGTGACATTTAAAGGCTTAACTAGGTTAATTAGGTTAACTAGACAGGTTAGGGTAATTAGACAAGTTATTGTATAATGATGGTTTATTCTGTAGACTATGAAAAAAAATAATTGCTTAAAGGTGTTAATAATTTTGACCTTAAAATGGGTTTTAAAAATTTAAAACTCCTTTTATTCTAGCCAAAATAAAACAAATAAGACTTTCTCCAGAAGAAAAAAATATTATCAGACATACTGTGAAAATTTCCTTGCTCTGTTAAACATCATTTGGGAAATATTTAAAAAAAGAAAAAAAAATTCTAAGAGGGTTCAATAATTTTGATTGCAACTGTATGCATATGCATGCATAAAAATATACATATACACACACACATATACTTACAGTGTACACATATATTAATATACATATATCATTAAGCATAAAAAAACACAAATATGTTCCATATTCAAAAAAAATATTTGATTAATTTAAATTATACTCAAATAACTATTATTTCAACACAACAAAACCTCTATGGATATCACAATATCTATTTTAGGACTTTCTATTATTGTTTTACGCTTCCCCAGATTAGCAAGTGATGTAACAACACAGATTTTAATTTTATGAATTAGCTGCTGTAAACTGATGCAAAAAACAACAACAATTTTCTATTATAAAAAAAAAAAGTAATTTCTTTTAGGCGTGTTTTTAGCAAATTATGATTTTATAGTACACAGAGTTCCTCTATTTCATAAGATCAAGCTAAATGTGACTTATTCATGACACAACCTCATTCGTTCTGCGTTCTTGCAGTAGATGCTCACTGACGCATCGTTTTATCATGTCCTAAAACTCACTGTTACTTAAGGCGACGCTGTGAATAACCCACATGAACGGTACTGGTGTAAGATCTCTCATAAAGGCCTGTGATGATTAATGAGTGCTGGATGTGCTGTGCTGCGGGGAGCACCGCGGTTCCTCTGCTCCTGTAGGGACCAAAACTCTCTCACCTGCAGAGGGAACACATTTCGCATGCAGATATTATAATGGGCAGCAGGCCTGCGGGGTGCTAAAGTAGGACGCAGCTGGTTATACAGATGTCACCAATCTAGAGGTGTGTTTAGGCCCCGTGACTGAAAAAAAAAAAGACTGGGTTTTTTTATTAGAGGCATAATCGATAGTGCAGATTGCTCTATTTCACTGAAACCCTCATGCCATTTTTCTTTAAAGTTACAGTGAATTTAACACACTTTAAAGGAACACTTTTGTTTTGGAAATAGTCTCATTTTACCAATCCCTCTACAGGTTTTACAATTTTTTAATCCATTCAGGCAATTTCTAAGACTGGTGGCCGCACTTTTAGCTTAGCTTAGCATAGATCATTGATTCAGATTAGACCATTATCGTCTCGTTCAAAAATGATCAGAGTTTAGATGATTTTCCTATTTAAAGCTTGACTCTTCTGTAGTTACATCGTGTACTAAGACTGACTGAAATAAAAAGTTGTTATTGTCTAGGCTGATATAGCTATAGGAACTATACTCTAATTATACTCTAATTCGGGCGTAATATTCAAGGAACTTTGCTGCCGTGGCTGCAGCTGACGCAATGATATTACGCAGGGCCTGAAAATAGTTCTTAGCTAGGTATCTAAATAACTGCACCCATGGTACAGCAAAGTTACTTGATTATTACGCCAGAATGAGATTTCAATGATTTCTTCTAACAAATGGGCTCTTTGCACAGCTAGTGTTTTTCAGCCAATGATGAACTTCCGGTGAAAGCTTTATGTGACTATTGTCAAGGTTCCTTTTACAGCCTCGATGTTGTAATGTAATAAAATATAATCAGTTAAACAGACTTAAGCATCCATTTCATTGTTAAAGAGTAAAAAGAGATGCAAGACCGTTTAAACGTAGGCACCGTCATTAGTGTCAGGCTAGCGCAGAAACTCCATTAAAAATACTGAGGTAAAATTTATTTCCATCGTTTTAAGACATGGTGGAAAATTTTTTGCAGTGCTTCTTGTTTGATCTGATACCCACTTTATTTTGTATCTCATCCAGGCAGTGAAGATCGCTGTTTTTTTAAAAGAAATCAGATCTTAAACGCAGCTGTTGTGTATGGGACGACAATTTACTGGAAGCCCTGAGGCTGGCGGGCTGAAATTAAAAGTCTGTGTGCATATACCCCATTCAGCCATGTAAATAGCAAATGCGCTATGGTACGACCACAAAGGGAATGTGAGATGAGACTCTAATTGTATTAATGTGCATCACACATAAAACTCATCTATAACTTATTAAGAGCATTAAGGACTATAAGGACAGCACATTTAGACCATGCGCTGCGCACGCAAACTGTTTTTCCTATCCTTAAAATAGCAAAACTGGATTTGGACATGCTCTAAATGCACATGTGACCTAAGCGTTAGACCTAAGTCTCCGGTAGTCATTCTGTTATGCCAAACAATTTTCCTCCGCAAAGGCCCATAAGGGCCAGAAGTGTCCATCAGTTGTAACCTTCGAAGTGTCCCTGCAACTCTTCCATAAAATCCTGGTTCAGTCTAGAAGTTTTAGGAGCATCTCAGTCAAAAACAATCAAAGAGTTTAGATGATTTTCCTATTTCAAGCTTGACTCTTCTGTAGTTACATCGTGTACTAAGACTGATGTAAAATAAAAAGTTTCTATTGTCTAGGTGGCTGCAGCAGGAACAATGATATTACGCAGGGCCTGAAAATAGTCCCTAGCTAGGTATCTAAATAACTGCACCCATGTTACAGCAAAGTTACTTGATTATTACGCCAGAATGAGATTTCAATGATTTCTGCTTACAAATTCAGCCATGCAAATAGCAAATGCGCTATTGTGGGACCACAAAGAGAATGAGATGAGACTCTAATTAGATTAATGCATGTCACACACAAAACTCATCTATAACTCATTAAGAACATTACAGACTTTATGGACAGCACTTTTAGACCATGCATTGCGCATGCAGACAAGCAAAAAGCAAATTGGATTTTGACATGCATGCTCCAAGTACAAATTTGACATGCACGTTATACCTAAGTCTCCAGTAGTCATTCTGTTATGACAAACAATTTCCCTACGGAAAGGCTCATAAGGGTCTGAAGTGTCCATCAGTTGTAACCTCCGAAGTGTCCCTGCAACTCTTCCATAAAATCCTGGTTCAGTCTAGAAGTTTTAGGTGCTTCCTCTCAATCATTGACTCCAGTTTGAATGTGAGGATTTAATCTACTACACTGCTCATTTCTAACACAGATGTATGAAAATGACTTAATTTGTTGTTTCTAGAGTGTCAGGACACATTGGTGTTGTTGTTCAGTGTTTCAGCTTTCAGGCCACACTAGAGGCCACGGTCTTTAGCCTCATCACCGGTTTACCGAATCACCAGTTCGATCCCAGCTCAAAGCAGGTTGGGTGCAGTAGGATGGGTGGGTTACACTTGGGGGCTCGTCCGGAATAAGACTGAGGTTTAGGTGGGTGAGAGTAACGGAGGCCAGCTAGCAAACTGCTGTGAAGGTAAACCTCACTCCTCTGACTTCAAAAGGTGCTCTAGCGATAGATGCTAGAGGCCATGGTCTTTAGCCTCCTTGTTAGAGCAACCAACTCCCATGCAAAGAATCAACGTTTTGATCCCAGCTCAGAGCAGGTTATATGCAGTAGGACCGGTGGTTTACACTTGGGAGCTTGACCGGAATAGGAGTGAGGTTTAGGGAGTACAGAGTTGGAGAAGGAGGGGGGGAGGGGGTTGAGTGTAACTGAAGGTCAGTAATTGAAGGTAACTGTGGACATTTATTTATACAGAACTGAACTTCATCTGTGAAAACTGGACTGAAGCAGTTTCAATTGACTAGAACTTCATCTATGTTAAGCTGCTTTGACACAATTTACGTTGTAAAATTGCTAGAAATAAAGATGAATTCATAGGAATCGTAATGACTCCGCCCTCTTCTGAAAAGCAGCAGCTCATATGCATTCAAAGGCGCACACGCAAAAATGACGTGTTTTTGTTTACAACCAAATAGGGGCAAATCTGACTAGCTATAATTAATGAACCGCTTGGTATTTTGAGCTACAAATTCACGACCACATTTTGAGGACAACAAATATTTATTTTACATTTTATGAAAAGGACTTGAAACATAACATGAATTGGAACTCAATCAATGGATGTTGGAAATGATTCATTCATTCATTGCTTCATTCATTCATTTATCAAACTCTAATGGCAGACGACTGCTTCTCACTCGGGGCTGTTTATGCTAATGAGGAAGTGATATTTACTACTGGGTGGGGCTTTCTCACTCTGATGACATGTACAAAGGGAGAATGTCAATCAAAGTGTTTCTGCAAACTGTTTTTATGAAGTCGGATTATAACAAATAAAATTAACTAATTTTGAGCATCAGATGCTGGCTGTATTCACACACGGTTACCACACAACTGTGTTTAAACCACTTATAAAAGCGATTTTTGCATAATAGGTCCACTTTAAGACACACAGAAGCTGCTGCAAAACTAGAGAGCAAAAACATAATTCTGCGAATCAGACATACAATCAGACGGGGCGAATGTCACATAGGAAAATAGTTCAGTGTGCATAATTGCAAAATTACATAATTACCCAGAGAGGTGTCACCGACAGAAAGTAAACTTCCTGACAAAAATTTGACATGAAGTACAGAAGAGGTGAAATTCTTCAGGAAAGAAAAAAGGATGCATTTTTATATTCGCTGTTGTTGAAAAGGTGTTTAAGGCCGAATTATTGGACTTTTATGACAGAAATGAGAGTGACTGATGTGCCTGGAAGGTCTTTAAGTTCTCAAGTACGTGTTTCCATGGCAACTCTGAGAAGTATAATATGAACAGCCTGCTAGACTCATTCCTGCCCCACAATCCAGCATGAAACGTCACTGAGCCTAACATCATCTGACAATCAGGAGAGAAAAAACAACTTACTGAACTGCTTTGGGTATAAGAAAAATGCAAAGAAAATAGAGAGCCATAGAAAGATACACAGAGTGATTTTCATGTCAGGTTTTGTAGACGTGAAAGGTTGCAACATTAATGGTCTATTGTTGTATATAGCTAAGTATTTACAACACTTTGGTAATGAATCCAAAGGAACCATCTTATGATGCCATCTTGTTAGAGCAATCAACTCCCATGCAAGGAATCACCAGCTTGATGCCAGCTCAGAGCGGGTTGGGTGCAGTAGGGCCAGTGTGTTACACTTGGGGGCTCGTCCGGGATGGGAGTGAGGTTTAGGGGGAGAGTGTAACGGAGGCTAGCAAGCAAAGTGCTATACATGTAAATCTCATTCCTCTGACCTCAAAAAGTTGCTCTAGCGCTAGTGGCCATGGTCTTTAGGCTCCTTGTTAGAGCAACCAACTCCCCTTTAAAGAATCACCGGTTCAATCCCAGCTCAGAGCGGATTGGGTGCAGTAGGACCGGTGGGTTACACTTGGGGGCTCGTCCGGGATGGGAGTGAGGTTTAAGGGGTGAGTGTAACGGAGGCTAGCAGGCGAAGTCTAGTCTTTTGAATCCAAAAGTAATTTTGTTCTGAATATTGTGTATATTTCCCATATTTTCTGTTTGTATATTAAAGGTATACTTCACCCAAAAGTAATGACCCTGCACTTGCTCCATACATTTTAGAAAAAAAACTTAGCCTACCAAAGCTGGACTTTTGCACAGTACTGTATACATAAATGGTAGGCTCCAACAAAGATGATTACACCCCCATAATTTCCAAGATATTACATCAAATTCGCATGGGGTATCTGCATAACTCAACTAGACTCCTTGAATGAGTATTCTTTGTATTTAAGATACTTTGATTAGTCTGATACTAGAAGAAAACTACAGGAATGACTCCTGCTGAAATAACTTCATGCTTTGTAGCCCTACAGCTCTTTTTCATGTAGATTAAAGGAAGTTGACAGTGTAAAAAGCATAAGAGGACACTATTTCAATTTTAGTTAACTATAATAAGCATGGTTGAAACAAGCAAAATCGCCCACAGGGAAAAAGTTGTGTGAAAAAGCCTCTATATTTAGGTCAGAATGTAGCAGAACTGCACAATCCTTGAAAATACAGAGAGAGTAGAGATTTCAAGAACACAACGAGAGAGAGAAAAGTCTTGCTTTGACAGACTGAATAAAGAATAATGTTGCTATCCAGCAGAAGATGTATAAATCTAGGCGGTTGCTTAGTGTGTTCTTAATGCTACCTATAAAGCTTTAATTAAATAGTCTAGCTCCTGTTTATCTAACCAACCTTCTGTCTCACTACAATCCAACCAGCTCTTTAAGATCTCAAAACAGCAAAGTCCACTAAAGGAGGTCAAGTGTTCTCAAATATGGCTCCTAAACTTTGTAATAGCCTTCCTGATAATGTCGGAGGCTCAGACACACCAATAAACTTTAACAGATAATAAGAAAATAAACAGATAATAAGAAAATAAACAGATAATAAGATAATAAACAGATAATAAGATAATAAACAGATAAAAAGAAAATAAACTGATAATAAGAAAATAAACAGATAATAACATGATAAACAGATAATTAGTTATGTAGTAAGGTTTGCCATGGCAATTCGCTGGGGTACAATGCATTTTTACTGGTTGCTAGGTCGTTGCTAGTGTGTTCTGAGTGGTTGCTAGGCGGTTGCTAGGGTGTTCTGAGTGGTTGCTAAGGGGTTACCATATGGTTGGTATGCTGTTCTGAGTGGTTGCTAAGTGGTTGCTAGGGTGTTCTGAATGATTGCTAAGGGGTTACCATATGGTTGCTATGCTGTTCTGAGTGGTTGCTAGGGTGTTCTGAATGATTGCTAAGGTGTTGCGAGGGTATCTGAATAGTTGCTAAGGTGTTGCTAGATGGTTGCTAAGGCATTGCTAGGGTGTTCTAAGTGGTTGCTAAATGGTTTCTAAGGTGTTGCTAAGCGGTTGCTTGAATGTTCTATGTGGTTGCTATGGTGTAGCTAGGAGTTTGTTAGAATGTCCAGAGTAATCACTGGGTGGTTGCTAAGGCGTTGATAGGTGGTTGATAGGGTGTTCTGAGTCGTTCCTAGTGGGTAACTAAGGTGTTGTTAGGCAGTTGCTAGGGTGTACTGAGTGGTCACTAGGCATTTTCAAAGGTATTTCTAGGCTGTTGCTAGGTGGTTGCTAGGAGGTTGCTAGGGTATTTTGGGTGGTTGCTAGGCAGGCCTCACATACATGTTTGATCAAAACAGAGGCCAAAAAACCTTTGACCCCTTATAAATGTCATAGCACACCATTCCCGATAAATCTGCATGATTTGACCCCACTTTCAAGAGCCTGGGACGAAATCTGCAGGATGAGTTACACACCGAAAAAGTGTCCAGAAGAAGAAGCAAACCCACTAATACACACAGATACTTAACTTGAATTGATATAATTTATTGGTTGCAGGGTTGAGTTTTGATCTCTAGATATTAAGAGGTTGTGTGTAAGATTTTTGACAAATTTTGCTAACTTAATGCTTAGTGTCGAGGGTTTCACATCAATAACCCTGTGTATGAGCAATAGTAATAATGATGCTTTACTGACTGAGCAAACAGCACTAAAAAGAGCACACACTTAAAGACTGGAAACAGACAAAATTGGGGAAAAACCTGATAAATGATTCCACTTAATGAAAGTTCAGGAAGGCAAATAGCAGAGGTTTCAGAGAAGCCCTAATGGTTCACTTTTATAAAAGAGATAGTTCACTCAAAAAAGAAAATTCATCATTTACTCCCCTCTTGTAGTTTTCCAGTTGTGTTATTTTTTGGGTATTTATCTTCAGGAAATCACTGAAGGCAGATATTATGTTATCATAATGATCTAATGTGGCAATAAGATCTTAACTATACTGTGTATTTACACAGTGGCCATATTCATCTATGTAAACACACCAAAAACAACAATAACATTATAGCAGACACTGTAAAAGACACTGTACTGACAGGGTATTCGAGTGTCATCGGGTGTCAGAATGTTGTGGGACTGCTGTACAGGAGTTATGATTATGGATTATATATCACAAAATTTTTCGTTTTCATTTTAGTGTTTTTTAAAGCATGATGGTAAAACATGAATGTGGTTATGAATATATTATAACATGTGCTTGTTTTTTGTAAAAAATCATAATGAAAAAAAAAATAATTTGTGGATCTCCTTACTTCTGGGTGCAGCTATGCTGCTGTTGTAGCCGGTGTATACTGGGAAATTTTCTGACCCCGTGGTTTCGAGTGTGGTCCTGAAAAATCTCAGTTTGAAGGGGTATCTACCCCTTCCCCTTAAGCCTGGTTTATACTTCTGCGTCAAAGGATCGGCGCTGATTTACATTTTAGCCTAAACTGTCCATTAAAGAGTCGTCTATTATTTGAATGCAGTCCAGATTATAAAACACCAACCAAAACGCACCTTTGAGATGAGCGAGGCATGGATCTTCTTGATGACGTCATCCATCTCCATAAGTTTGGGTCCTATTAGAGAGCTGTGGGGTCCGCTGATGTGCCCGATGTGGTCCAGACCCAGATAATGAAGAATCAGAATATCCCAGTCGTCCCTCTTCAGAGTGCTGTCCAGATGACGGGTCACATTATTGTCCACCTGACGGTAACAAGACAGATGATGTACAGTAATGCATTACAAATGCTCAGATGACTGAAATTTGAGTCTCAGTAATTGTACTTTACTAAGTCTGAATTATTAGCCCTGCCGAATATTTCTTCCCGCAATTTTTGTTTAATGGAGAGAAGGTTTATTAAAACACATTTCTAAACATAATAGTTTTAATAACTAATTTCTAATAACTGATTTATTTTATCTTTGCCATGATGACAGCACATAATATTTGACCAGATATTTTTTAGTATACTAGTATTCAGCTTAAAGTGACATTTAAAGGCTTAACTAGGCTAATAAGGCAAGTTATGGTAATTAGGCAAGTCATTGTATTACAGTGGTTTGTTCTATAGAACAAATAAATGTCACGGTGGCGCAGTGGTTAGCACAATCGCCTCACAGCAAGAAGGTCACTGGTTCAAACCTCGGCTGGGTCAGTTGGCTTGGTCATGTTCTCCCCGTGATGGCGTGGGTTTTCTCCGGGTGCTCCAGTTTCCCCCACATGTGCTACATGTGAATTGGGTAAGCTACAATTGTCCGTAGTGTATGTGTGCGAATGAGAGTGTATGGGTGTTTCCCAGTGATGGGTTGCAACTGGAAGGGTATCAGTAAAATATATGCTGGATATGTTGGCGGTTCATTCCGCTGTGGTGACCCTAGATTAATAAAGGGACTAAGCCGAAAAGAAAATGAATGAATGAATGAATGTTGACATGAATGAACTGACACTGTTTCAATTCACTATAAACTTCCATGTGAAGCTGCTTTGACACAATCTACATTGTATAAGCGCTATACAAATAAAGATGAACTGAATTGAATTGAATGTTCTATAGACAATCGTAAACAAATATTGCTTAAGGGAGCTAATAATTTTGACCATAAAATGTTTTTTTTAAGTTAAAATCTGCTTTCATTCTAGCCGAAATAAAACAAGTAAGACTTTCTCCAGGAGAAAAAATACTATCGGAAATACTGTGAAAAATATTTCGCTCTGGTAAACATCATTTGGGAAATATTTGGAAAAAATAATAATAATTTTGACTTATAGGCTTATAGACTATAGTTTTACAAGCATGTACTTTTACTTGAGTTCAGTTTTAGTGCGGTATGGGTACTTTTACTGCAGTATTTTCCTCTGACCTGCAGTCACTACTTTATATGATCATTTATTTTACAGTATGTCTAAAGTAATTGGCTAAGAAGAATAGTCAGTCCTGTGATTTTCGTCCAATCAAATATTGCATTAAAAATGGCATCAGACTCCAACTTTGCAGGTCTCTCTCTCTCTCTCTCTCCCTCTCTCTCTCTCTCTCCCTCTCTCATATCAAACACACCTGCCTGTAATTATCAAGCGTTCCTCAGGTTCTAATTAATTGGTTCAGGTGTGTTTAATAAGGATTGGAGCTGAAATCTGCAGGAAGGTCAATTGCCAGGAAAAGGGTTGGTCACCCATGGGCTAGAGTGACCCAGGGCATCTTTAAAAAAACAGGAAAACTCGGGAGAGCGAGTTGGTTGAAGACTTGGCATATTGTTTGGTGATATAAAAAAAATATATATACAGTTGCATGTTGTGTTATTTTTGATTGTGTATTCCCGTTTGTGTGTGTGTAAATTTTGACTTTTGTTTGTTGTTTATCTATCTGTTTTCCCACCATTGTTATTTTGTTTTTTGGTTAGGTTGTTGCTATTGTAAATTCTGTACTTTGTATATACACGGTGAGAAGCAAAAGGAGTTGGATGCGACACTTTTCTTTTCTGTAAATATTTTCTCTTGTTTTTATATCAGGGAGGTAGGAGTAGTTTTTGTATTTTTATGTCTGTTATTTTGTTAGGTGTACTTATTTGGGTGTTTAGGTAGGGGATACCTTTTGTTGAATATTTTTCTGTGGGTCCTCTCTGAGGTAGTTGGCTTCACATTTTTGGGTGTTAAAAAAAGACACATAAACTGAACTGACTCCAAGGGTTCTTAAAAGGGATTTTATTTGTTTGGTAATGTTTATGTTACATCCTTGACGCCCTAAATAGAAAAATAAAGAAACACTTTTTTTCTTTTCTTTTTTGAGCTAGATGCTAATGGTCTAATCCGATTCCATGGTTTTTGCTAAGCTAAGCTAAAAGTGTTCCTGACAGATTAAGATCAGCAGAATGGATTCAAATATGGTAAAACCTAACTGTTTAACTATAGGGGAGTTAAAATATTTCCAAAAAAAAGCCTATTTCGAAAAAAAATAAATAAATAGTGGAGTGTTCCTTTAAGAGGGCTTTCTGAATTAGTCATACAGACCCTTTAATGCACATGTAAACAATGTAAGCATATCATGTTTAATTCAGGGCACTGTATTTCTAAGACCACAAAACAATATTGATGATCAAAATTCACTGAAATTGTTTACATTAGTTTTTGTAGATTTATTAAACCTTCAGCTTATGCATATTTGTTCCCTGTGAAATCTTTAATGCTTTTTTACGAAGTGAACATAAAAATAAAATGTTAAACTATTATAATCATATTTCAAGTTGATCTGAGTTAGGTTTATTTGATTACCCCTATATGATACAACAAACTGTATACACCAGGCTTTTAAAGAATGTTTATGTGCTTATCTTGCATTGTCATTACTGTATTGCACTGCATTATATGTTTTGCCCCCAGAATAAAAACTTGAGAGCTCTGATCATAAAACCAAGAATTTTAATATCATATTTATAAAGCACATTACTGGGAGATACAGAATGACCACTGACATTTTTATGCATTTTATTTAGGTATCCTGCAGTGATGTTATAAAGTTCCCAACTGATTTACATTTCAAGCTATATTTCATCTTACTTTTTTGGCAATATAAGTTTTAGCAATTGCAGATTATTATTCCTCTGAATACAAATTAGGTATTGCTTTCCTCCTAAATCTCCATATTCTTACTAAGCTATGTATATTATAATGTATGAGCCATAAATCTTGATTATGAAGCTAAACAAAAACTCTAATTTACTCTAATTATTTGTCTAGAACTTTAATAAACTTCAAATTAAAAATAGGCTTCACATGTTTAAGAAATATAAAGAGTTGTGTGGATTAAATAAAAGTTATATTTATTCATATGCTTTCCGGCTTAGTCCCTTTTTTTAATCAGGGGTCGCCTCAGTGGAATGAACCGCCAACTTATTATATTTCAAAACAATTATTACTGTCATTTTCATAGACATCATCATGTATCTTACGTTATGTCTTAAATGTACCTTAAATGTTATGTCTTGCTACTATTTATGTGTATTTGAATGTCTGAAACCTAAAATAAATGTGATTTGTTTGAAAACACTGATAAATTTAGACTTATGAGAAGCACAGTGCATCTCTTTCTATGCCTTAGATTTGATGATCTGCATTCAGAACGTTCTAATATCAAGGGTGTGATCATATGTGTGAAAGGGTTGAAATGTAAAAAATTATAATCATTGACCTCTATTATATCACCTAGAACCACAGATTCAGCTAAAAATCTTCTTTAAAATTCCACTGAAAAAAAAAAACAGTCACATATTGGATGAGCTGAGAGTGAGTAAATGAACTCTAAATTATCCATTTTGAGTGAACTATCCCTTTAACTCTACACCAGGGTTTCCCAGCCCTGTTCCTGGAGGGACACCAACAGTATATTTTGGATGTCTCCCTTATCTGACCCATTAACTTCAGGTTTTGGAGTCTCTTTTAATGTTTTTATGAGTTGATTCTAGGGATGCACCAATACCATTTTATTTTAAACTGATCCGATCTCGATACTAAAATCTGAGTATCGACCGATACAAAATCCAAATATTGTACTGTTGTTGTTTTTTTTGTTTTTTTTATTATTAACATAATACAGTTTCTATAGTTCTGGTGATAAACTCAAATATATATTTTTTAGTAAAAATAACAGACTTATAGGCCTTTTGTAGATGACAGATGGCACAATCTAACTAAACATGATGCTTGCTATAAACTAAACTACATTATTTGAGCATTCGTTATGGTCCAGCCTATGTTTCCTTTTTAATATTAAGATTTTGCTTTGAAATCTGTAATAGGCTATCACTATTGACCCTAATTGTTGGTAAAATAATCTGCCTTTTAGCAAAGCTTGATATTTTCCTGCAGGTATGAAGCAGACTAAACTCTGAGGCCAGTTTTTCTTAATAAACGTTCCGCACCTAAATTATCGCCACGAGTGAGAGAAACTGAAAACATGCCTGAAAAGTAATTTTTTTCCTGAAAATGTATCTCTTTGAAATGAATTTTGTTTGGTTTAATTTGTTGGTTATTTTAATGGGTTTTTTTTTTGGTTATCTACTAAATAAACAAGAATATTTGAGGTAAAGTTCAAAACAAGGTCTGCTTATGCTTCAGTGCACAATCTGACAAACTGCTCTGTTAAATAAAATGTAAAATGACAGTGAAACATTCACAGTTTCAGAGTAGCCTATATTAGGCTAAACAGTTTTCTGTTAATGACAATTCATATGCGCCGGGCCTTCATTTACACTTTTAATAATTTAATCAACTAAACCACAATGAGACAGGCTATTTACAAACTTTTCGCGGCACAAACATAAGAAGGAACAAACATTCGCAGAAGGAACATAAGAACATAAACTTAGCCTATTATAAGAATAATCTTACAGAGCAGCGCATGTCGCGTCTGCGCAGCCGGTGCCTGAATGAAACACTTGCATCACTGAGACACAGCGTGCAGCCCTCCGGTGTACGGACAATTCTAAAACAGCAGCACAAAGGCGAGAAATCAGTGCGTTGAGGATGTCCAATGTATTATTGAGCCTTTTCTAATTTAAAGTTTCAGGTAGGCCTACTTTGTGTGTGAAGCGCAGGTAATAGCCTAACCCTTTCTACTCCAGTGTTGTGAATGCGATCTGCTGATCTAACAGACACAGCGCGTGATTTAGAAACAGCAGTGAACTCCATGTTGCACATCAAAATGAACCCATTTAATGCAACAATAAATGCATTTCCACACTGATTATTTAAACTAAGAGGACTAAATAGTCTTGGAGAAAGTTTTTCGAATTGTCATGAACGCAACACGCAGTTTGAATTGTGAATGAATGGAGAATGATTGACAGGCGCAGCGGCGAGAAGCGCTGAACTGAACATGAATTTAACCAGGTAAATATTCATCTGTACTTCACATTAAACTATAGCTATAACTATAACTGTAGTAAGTCTACGTGACAACTTTCTAGTGCTTTATAATAGGCTTCCTTCATGGCTTTTGTTGTCTTTTAAATTACACAGAATATAGCGCACGCACAAAATTGGATTTTGGATCGGTACCAGCTCGCCGATACCCGATCCAGCAAAAATATGCAATATCGAACCGATATCCGATCCAAGTGTCGGGATCGGTGCATCCCTAGTTGATTCAGGTTTGTTCGATTAGGGAAAGGTTGAAGATGTGTACTGTTGGTGTGCCTTTGGGAACAGGGTTGGGAAACACTGCTCCACACGACCCACAGTTTTTAAGCTGACCCTACACTCTCACCTCAGTGTAGTCTGACACAAAAAACGAGGTGGTGCCATCCTGCTCCATGAAGTGTTTGGGGAAGAGTCGAACCCACGTGTCGTCACCGTAGAAGATGATCCGCTTGCCTGCGCTCTTGGCCTGCCAGATGAGATTATCCTCCTGCAGGACCGGAGAGTTCAGGTTCATCACCACGTCTATGAATCCAGGGATGCTGCCGGTGGTCAAAGCCTGATGGTGGACAAACACAAAGATATGGTTCACATGTAAAAGCAGCAGACATTCATTCATTTTCCTTCGGCTTAGTCCCTTACTTTTCAGAGGTCACCACAGCAGAATGAATCGCCAATTATTCCAGCATATGTTTTACGCAGCGGATGCCATTCTAGCAGCAACCCAGTATTGGGAAACACCCATACATTCTGCCACTTTTCCAAATGATCAACTAGAAGTCAAGTTTATTACTTGTTGCTCTTACAACTGGGATCAACGACAAGACTTTTGTAAGGTAGCGTATATCCAAAATCTTGCAAAAGTGCATGTACATCAATGCAACAATCTTTTAATTAACTAAATGTTTAGAGCACTAAGGAAATAACTTGTTTACTTACAGCCACAAACTTTACGTCCATGTGATAATTACAAGTCTTAAAGGTACAGTAGGTAAACAATACCGCTTAATCAAAAGGCTCAGTGACAGGGCTGAAAAGTAGTCAAGACAAAATGCTTTTAAAGAAAGAATTCTCGACTGAAACCTGAAACACGCTTTACATGTATATATGATTGCGTGTGCAACCTTGATTTCCCACATCTTGAATCAGAACGCAATGCAATCAAGTGAACACTGCATTCCCAGCATTGCATGAGGCACTATAGTGGACATGACAATTGCGTAAACATTCTTCATCGACAATCAGATTGGATCTCTATCAGCATTATAATGCAGAGCAAGCAAGTTAAAGTTAGTTAATATGTTTATAGAAGGTACTGCGATAATACACATCCCATTTTACAGCACTGACATCTGAAGAAAACTGATTTTGCGAAAAAAGTCATGGTTTTTATTATTTTTGCTGTTATTTTATTTCAGTTTGTCTCTTTCAGTGGCTGTTGTTAGTTTCATTTACTTTAAGTTTTATTTTTTCTAGTGATTTTTTTTTTAGCAATAGTTTTAGTCTTAGGCCCCATTTACACTAATACGATTTAGTTTTAAAATTACGTTTTAGAAAAAAAACTATCCGTGGCCACACTGGCGTTTCACAAGCGTTTCTGAAAAGTTCTCTGTCCACACTACACCTCTGAAAACGCACATCACATGACCACACACACACTGCTGTGTATGCGGACGTCTGAGCTCCGGGCAGTCAGCGGGTGCTTTAAGCACACCTCCCCTGGTGAGAGCAGCGCAAGTCGGACAGTTCATCAAGGTTATACTGCTGGATCTCATCTCACTATGGTTGTTAAACGTGATATTTATTTCATCTTGTCTCTTTCTAATGACTCTCCAGTCTTTTGAATCTAATACTTGTTATCAGGGAATGTGTTTTGGCTGAGCACAAATATAAGTTAATACATTAATTAATGTAACCACGTGCACTGATTCTGCATATTTGACTAATTGCTTGCCTTTATTTACTACACTGAAAAAAAATGTTTTTTTTTTTGCTGCAATTTGTGTGTTGAATTTAAACAAACTAATTACATTTAGTAGTGTTCAACTAAATTTAGTTTGTTTAAATTTAGCCCGAACAAATAGTTTACAACCACTTAACTTAAAACAATTTAGTAAATCTAAGGAATCCTCTTTGAATCATATTTTCAGTGTATATTGTATAAAGTATATATATTTTACTATTTACCTATTGTTAAAACTGATATTCAGAAAAAGAGACAGGGTATGTTTCATATTTTTCAATGAAAATGAAAGGAGGCAGTTATGTTTCTTTTTTTTTTTGCACACTATATTCTTCATCCCAGTTTGCACTATTAATGCATACAATTGCACTCAATCTGCTCCGGCCATTATACTCTTTTTTACACATAAGCCAATTGCACTGGGCATAATACGCACAAATTTAAGAACTACTACACGTAGTTTACATCTGTTTACATTACTCCACAATCAGTATTATATTTTATTTACGTTCATAGATATTTATATACAGTATATATATATATATATATATATATATATATATATTTCATAATTATACTTCTGTAACTTCTGTGTATATATGTGTATGTCGTGTATGATGTGTATGTTATGTGTATGACTTCACTGTGGACGACAAAGTAAGAATTTCATTCTACAGGGAAACGTGTTTCCTTTCTGTGCACATGACAATAAACAAATTGAATTGAATTGAATGTTAGGCTCCGTTTTGTTATAAATATGTATACAGTGAAGATGACGGTCATATAAATATGTACGACGCCTCAACATTTTTAAGTGTATGTTAAATTGTTAATATCAAAATGGAAATAGGCAGTTCCTTATATCATGTTTTCATTTTGTTGTTAAGAAAGTGAAAAAACGTAGCCTGGGTGATGCGAATAAGGGTCATAAAGTACACTGCTCCCTTTGAAGATTTCCCCGATGTGTCCTCTGGAGTTTGTTTTCCACATAACTTACAAAGAAAGAATGCAAGACTGAACTTTGTATACTTAATATTAAGAAAAAGCCAAACATGTGCATGATTATTTAAGTGCTTCTGACATCCGATCCTTTCAGAGATGGACAAATGCAAGATGGAAGCGTGAAAAAACAAAGGAGGAACCCAAAAAACAAAGGAGCAAATGATTCTTTCAGCAACCTTAAACATGAACAAACTGCCATGTTTAACTATTATCATCACCTTTTGGACTATTATGAACTCAGAATGACAGAATTACTTTCTAACAGAGGTTACATGTGCTGATGAAGGTTAAAGATACAGATGAGAGGTTTGCACTGACTGTGGGCTTTATGTTGCGTGTTGTTTTTGAATCCGAATAAAGACCAGTGTTTCCCCTACCATTATATTAGGGGGCGCCCTGCCCATCCAACGGCTTTCCCCGCCCCCCTTAAAGTCAAGTAAATAAAAAAAATTTATAGAGCCAGATCGCAACTTTTAGTAAGCTAAATAGCCGTATGTAATATCTTATTTACACAACGGCATGAAGAGCTCGAAATTAAAATCATTTTGGTCGCATTTGCCCCCAAAATTTAATCTATGCGACCTTATAATATATTTGGGAGCATTTGTGCGACTGCATATAATGGTTGTGGTGCGACCTGTTTTGATTTTTTTCCTAAAAACGTGCTGAATCGCTTTTCCTTGCCGCTATATTGGTTCATATTAGCTGTCAATCACTCAAGGCTTTCCGCTGTTATATAATGGAGCTTTTGTGACCCGGATAATGCAAACGGCTGAAGTTTGAGAAAGATGCGATGAAAAGTTGGTTTGCAAACCCATCCAAAGTTACAAATAATGGCGCTGATGAGAGCGATAGTGGTGAATGTTGATTCGCCGAATGCTGTTTAGCACAAATGACCTCTAAATGTAGTATTTAACACTGTACACGTCATCGCAAAGAAGCTCACCTTTAAGTTTAAAGTGAAACTGTGGCTCATGTCAAACAACGATATTGCACCGGTGGTCTTCGCGAGAATCCTGCTCTGCCTGCTCATACAGTATATTGGGCCGGCTGACTCGCCTGCTATTTTCCACAAGCACAGAAAAATGTTAATGCTCTTTTTAAACTAAAATGTCAGTAGGCCTATGCATTTCTATAATTAATACATTGCCATGTTTGTATTGTTCATATTTTATACCTGTTTGCACACATATATTCTAGTATTTGAAGTGCATAAAAAAAATAGAAATAGAAACAAAGAATTAAAATGTTACTATAAATATATTACATGTATATTATATTAATATAATAATACATATATATTAATAGCTAATAATATTGGCCCTAAAATTTTTTAAACTGCTTTTATTCTAGCCTAAATAAAACAAATAACATGAAGAAAAAATATTATAGGAAATTCTGTGAATATATATATATATATATATATATATCTCATGTCAAACAACGGTATTGCGCCTGTGGTCATCGCGAGAATCCTGCTCTGCCTGCTCAAATATTGCGCCGGCTGACTCGCCTGCTATTTTCCACAAACACAGAAAAATGTAAATCAGTGCATAACTAGACTAAGCATTTACAATGACACAAACCAAAAACTTTTAAAGAGTGGTAGAAGTGAGACTTTTCTTCCTTCTGTCTGTTCTTTCTTGACATGAATATTATTTTACTTACTGATGACTGCTTTGCAGCTTTCAACATTGAACCACAGTCATTGCATTGAACTGAATGATTTATTATAATCTTATGTTTGTGTTATTATTATTTGTTTATTAAATTGACATGCATATAAAAAAGTGCAAAATGAGCATTTCTTACTGCAATGCTTCATTTTTGTTTGATGCAAACCATACATTTATTTTTCATAATGTAACAGTAGGACTTTATATAGCAGATAACTCACCTTCAAGCACATTTAAGGCAGCATGACCATGAGAAATGTTATTCATTGTTAGTATTATTAATTGTTAGTATCATAAAATATATTAGACATTCATTTTGGAATTATTGCGCAAATATCAATGTCATCACAGAATTAGTTACAGTTGTTTCTAATTTTTGTTCGACCTGATTGTTGTTTTCACATACAATAAATCCGTTATTATACAATTTGCAGTGGTGCTCATTCATTTTTGGTTTGTGCTCCTAAATTGTTGAAGTGCTACCAAGTAAAAGAGTTCATTTCGAGCCCTGTACATGCTTTTCAGCTCTGTCTCACGCTCTCACTCTGCCCAAATAAAATTCAACGTAAATTACGTAAACATTTCTGTCAGATATGTAGACAGAAACAGGCAGTTGCGAGAGGAAACCAGACACGGCCACTTATAGAGTCTCCTTGCTAGTTCTACCGAAAGGATAAAATTGAGAAACACACGGAGGCTGTAAGGAGCTGTATGTGTTCATGTTGCATTTATTTTTTTATTTAATATAATCACAGACGTTACTGTAGGCTATTTCACACTTCATTGATTTGCAGTTATAATCAAATTGTTCATAGAAAGGTTAGTAATAAACATTTATACACAAGTATTTATGTGTATAAAGCCTCTGTTTTGTGAGAAGTGCTTCTAATATGATGTGTGAATGACCCGTACAGCTTTACTGTAGACATTTCATCGAGCGAGAATAACGTCGACTGAAACTTTCTGTCATACACTACGCCTATCGGTACCCTTTTGGCAGTGGAAACGCAAGCCTGATAAAGGTAACCCGTACCAAACCATAATGTGCCATAATGTACCACTCAGTGGAAACGGGCCATTAATGTCTCATAAACAACACAATAGGCCTACCAACAGTTTACCACCCGATTTAACAGAACATCCCAAACAGGTACACTTTTGACAAGAAAAATCCTGTGCTTTTAAAGTGCATTTAAAAAGTTTTCCTATAATTAAGCATTACAAACAAATGCCTTCATCTGAATGCAAATGACCAGAGGTGTTAAAATAGGCCAGATGCCTCGTTAGCTATTCCGGGAAGAGAGCGACAAAATTTACAAACTCACGCAGAGGAAAACACAGCATGAAACCTTTCCCCTCGCCCTCCTGAAACACCCAAACATAATTCCCTCACTCAGTTCATCATCAGCTCAGAAACAACATCTAATGAGGAAAACAACATACGCAGACACACACACACACACACACACACACACATGAGTGACGAGACCACCCCTCCAATTTGTGGTGTACATTATAATGAGGGTATTGATTGCGTGTTTGTTAGTGTACACAACGCAATTACTGTCATCCTGCGCAACACGCTTCTCCTAGACAATTAGCGCTGAGAAAGAGAGAGAGAAAGAGAGAGATGAGAGGAAAAATTATGGGGAAAAAATACAGCAGGTGTCATCAGAAACATCACTACATCTCTGTCTTATTAGACTCCTGCCAAAACAGGTGTTTCCATCACTCAGCCTGCCTCAATTAGAGTTTTTGTTGTTGTTTTAATTATAATGATAAACACTGTATGGGTAATTAAAATAAAGACATTTCCAATGCTCAACGAGGCAAACAAATAAAAAGTATTATTGATGAATTTTATTTCCATTTAAGGGATAGTTCACCCAAAGATTTAAACGCTGTTATCATTTACTAAACAGTTGTTTCCATCACTCAGCCTGCCTTAATAGGATGGTTTTTTTTTTGTTTGGTTTTAATTAAAATGATAAACACTGTATGGATAATTAAAAAAAGACGTTTCTCATGCTCAACGAGGCAAAACAATTAAACACGGCTACATTATTTAACTGAATTAAAACCAAAATGGTTTCAATGTGAAATATTCTCAGCATTTAAAGGGATAGTTCACCAAAAAACATTAAAAATCTGTTATAAATAGCCCCTTTCACATAGTGATACTGGTAAATATCCAGGAACGACTACCGGTAAATTAAAAAAGCGCTGTTCGCACAGGCTTTAAGAGGATGTTTCACACATTACACGTTTGACTACATTACAAATTCTGTGGATGGATCAGTATTGTAAACAACTTCGATGAAAACATGGAGGAAAAAAAGGTCCCGTTTTAAGTGTTGCTTACACCTGTGAACGTACATGGTAACTAGATGTGTGTAGGTACACACTGGTACATAGTATTTACTTGTGTGATACTGGTGTAACTACACACATGTAACAACACACAATAGTATGTGTAAGTTCAAATGTGTAACAGGACATTGGTAACACAAAAAAGTACACATCTGTAACATGAATTGCACAAGTGCATTGTGTAACAACAATATACTTGCGGGTGTTTTCCCACTTACACACCTGTTAGCATACCATGTACTTCTGAACACTGTATTAGAATAAGAATGGCAGAACTAACACTGCATTAGGAGGTTTCACCTTGTGATACCAGTGTAATTACAGGGTAAATCATCAGAAACTGTCCCCTCAATATAAAGTGTAAAATGGTCACAAATTACTGTGTAATATATAAAACCTAAGCCTTTGTGCAACTGTTTAACAACAGCAAACTTCCTCCAATAAAGTAAAAGTGTATATAGAAATATACAAATGAATTATGTTTTTTGCTTTAAGGTAAACTGTAGAATCACATCAGTAATTCACATTAAAGGGGTAGTTTAAAAAAAATTGTGTTATTAATGTCCTGTTACACATTTGAACTTACAAATACTATTTAGTGAGTTGTTACGTGTGTAGTTACACCAGTATTACACAAGTAAATACTATGTACCAATGTGTACATACACTGTAGTTACATACTACTTACACATCTAGTTAAGTTCACAGGTATAAGCGACAATTTAAAGTGGGACCGAAAAAAAAACATGTGGGAGCGAAAAAAAAACACCTACAAATTTTAAGTGGAACACTTTTGTACTTCTTCGGTACTAATATGTACCCTTGAGGTATTAATACAGACCCTTTAAGTACAAATATGTACCTTTCAAAAAGGTACCACTTAGGGTTGGGTGATGTTGACCAATTTGGCATCGTCGTCGTAGGCAATTAATTGATATTGTTGTTAAATATCAATTAATTCATAACAAATTGATTAATTGTAGCCTACTGTTTTCACTACCTGACCCACATGGTCTTTGCTATACCTATAACCAAACCATAAATCAATAAAGTTACACACAAATTACCACCTGTCAATCACTTTTTTCAGTGGGTCTCTGGCATGAACAGGCGGAGTGATCTGTGTGGTTATAATGTCTTTTTCCCAGAGCTGCTGGAGGAGACGAGAGTTCGATTGGAGTTTACTGTAATTTGTATTGTGATTGAAGATAACTTCCTTATTTTATTATTATTATTATTATGAGGAAATAATAACAAGTAAAGATGCTAGGGCTTTACCGTTTTGGTCGCATATGCGCCTGAAATTTTATGCGACCTAAAAATATATTTGGAAGCAGTTGTGCGAGTGCATAAATTGTTGCCGTGCGACCTGTTTTCACTGCAAAATCCTCACAATCCAAACATTTATGCAGAATGCATCTTTGCACCTATAAACGCCAAACGCAGCCCTCAGCAACAAAACAGTTGTGTGAACTTGCTGAAGCAAAAAAGCCTGCAATGCTGCCTTTGTGCTTTTCTTATTGGCCCACTGCTCTAGAACTGAACTCAAATGGATTGGTTAATATCAGCTGTCAATCACTCAGTCAATGCCTTCTGCCTTCAGATGACAAGGAGTTACAACTGCGAAAATGCGAAGCGCTGAAGATAAGAGAATAAAAATAACACTGACAGATTTAGTTTTAGAAACCACCTAAAGTTACTAATAATGGCACATCTTATTAGTGATCATGTGCTGAATGTTAATCCACCGTTTACACTAGATTGGATAAAAGACTTCCAGTGGCTTTAAGTCCACTATGAACATAACTAAAGCCATTTACTGTCTGTGGGACAGGGTTTGCAGGTAACAGCGTTTGCCTCTGATTCTACACATTTTAAGTGGGAGAGGTGCTGTATAATCCTTTATTTAATTTTCACGATGCTGTCAGCCATGCAAGTGGCAGCTATATGTAAAATTTAACACAGCTCATGAAAAGACCGTTATTGCCATTAAGATGACATGCAAATAATAAGGCAATGAGGTGGGGCGATGGATCGCGATGCCGGCTCAGCATTGTGAAGTTTATCAGCCATCGACGATAGATGATGGCATCATTTATCGGTACCACCCCAGTGACAGCTCTTGTACCTTTATTTCTGAGAGTGTACAGATAGACCTAGTAAAACAGGAGTCAACATTGATTCCTGCAGCTGTTTGTCTTCTAGTTTGCTCCGTCAGCAGATCCTCCAGAAATCTCCATGTCTTATTAGTGTGAGCGTCTCAGAAATCACAGGCTAATTGCTTTACTCTTGCTTCACATTTGTAGTGAAACATGAGCAATTAGAGGATTCTGGCTTTCCCTCCGCAGCACTTTATATGGCGTATTATGAATTCTGGCACCAGGAAAAGGTTTAATATTGTATGCTTGCTAACTGCTGCTCCTAGAAGCGTTCAAAAGGCAGACAAGATGCCAGTGGCTTTTGCTGAACGGATACAGCCAAGAAAAGCCCTAAAGTTTCTCCAAACAGTTAAATGTGCAGTAGCGCGTCTGCTAAATAAAGACTCGCTTTAAGACAGGAAACTACTGGGCACCTATTAATATTCACACAGTAATTAGTAAGTGACTCAACTATTTCAGAATTCAGAGCCGATCTTTAGCGCCTGAAGAAGATTTTAATAGAACTAATTAAGAGAATAAAACCCTAACTGCTTAGCAACACGCTAATCACCTTAGCAATGTATAAATTGATACACTATTTTAGCAGCACGGTGGTACGGTGGTTAGCACTATCGTTTCACAGCAAGAACGTTGCTGGGTTGAGCCCCGGCTAGGTCAGTAGGAATTTCTGTGTCACAGTCCAAACACATGCGCTGTAGGTGAATTGAATAAACTGAATTGGCTATAGTGTATGCGTGTGAATGAGTGTGTATGGTGTTTCCTTTGCTGTGTTGCGGCTGGAAGTGCATCCGCTGCGTAAAAACATATGCTGGAATAGTTGCCGGTTCATTCCGCTGTGGCGACCCCTGATAAATAAAGGGACTAAGCCGAAGAAAAATGAATGAATATATACACTATTTCAGAATTTAAAGTAAAACTTTTGCCCCTAAAGAATGTTTTGATAGAACTAATTAAGGGAATAAAACCCTTACCACCTAGCAACACGCTAAGCACATTAGCAACACATAAACCTAACTGCCTAGCAACATGCTAACCACTTGAGCAATGCATAAACTGATGCAATACTAACTTTTTTTGTGCTCAGAGAATTGGAAATGTGTATACAGTAATAAAAAAGTGACTTGTTACACTGTGAAACAGTTGGGCTCCATATAATTTCTTCATGTTGTCCCGATTAAGTTAACCTAATTGTTTTTACAAATTTGAGTTGACTGAACATAAAACTTAAGTAGTCCAATAAAAAAGTAAGAAATGTGTTGATTCAACTCATTTTAAATACGTAGTTTGAACAAGCAGCAAAAATCATAATTTTGAGTGTACTTTCCCTGCTGAAAAATCCAGCTTAAACCAGCCTAAGCTGGTTGGCTGGTTTTAGTCGGTCAACAAGCCTGGTTTTAGAGGGGTTTTGGCCATTTCCAGGCTGGTTTGCAGCCATTTCCAGTCTGGTCTTAGCTGGTCAGGCTGGAAAATAACCAGCTAAATCCAACTAAAACCAACTTGATTAGCCTGGTTTAAGCTGGACATGGCTGGTTTTGGCTGGGCTCCCAGCCTGGCTAGGCTGGTCAAGCTGGTTTTTAGCTGGTCATCTTCAAACCTGACCAGCTAAGACCAGGCTGGAAATGGCTGGAAACCAGCCTGGAAATGGCCAAAACCCCTCTAAATCCAGGCAGGTCGACCAGCTAAAACCAGTAGGGTTACCTTTTAAAAAATTAAAACTGTTTAGTTGACAACTTATTTTTTATAATTATGCATCTACAGTGCATCCGGATAGTAGTCAAAGCGCTTTTTTTCCCACATTTTTTTATGTTACAGCCTTATTCTATAATGGATTAAATTAATGTATTTCCTCAAAATTCTACACACAATACCCCATAATGACAATGTGAAAAAAAAGAGTTTTTGAAATTGTTGTAAATTTATTAAAAATAAAAAACCTGAAAAATCACACGTCAAGGCATGATCATATTTTATTTTGGTAAATTAAGTGTAATCTAGAGGCCTTTGCCTTTCATATAAGCCACTTCTGATACCAAATGATCAATTAGAAGTCAAGTTATTATTTGCTGTTCCTAAAACTTGGATAGGCAACAAGACTTTTGTCAGGTAGTGTTTATATACAGTTGAAGTCAGAATTATTAGCCCCCCTGAATTATTAGCCCAACCTGTTTATTTTTTCCACAACTTCTGTTTAACAGAGAGAAGATTTTTTTTCAACACATTTCTAATCATAATAGTTTTAATAACTCATCTCTAATAACTGATTTATTTTATCTTTGCCATGATGACAGTAAATAATATTTGACTAGATATTTTTCAAGAAACTTCTATACAGCTTAAAGTGACATTTAAAGGCTTAACTAGGTTAATTAGGTTAACTAGGCAGGTTAGAGTAATTAGGCAAGTTATTGTATAACGATGGTTTGTTCTGTAGATAATCACAAAAAAGTTAGCTTAAAGGAGCTAATCATTTTGACCTTAAAATGTTTTTTATTTAAAAAAGAAAAAAAATTAAAGGGGGGGGGGGGGGGTTAATAATTTTGACTTCAACTGTATATATCCAGACAAACACAAAAGTCTTTGCTTCCTGGTGTTTCGGCTGCACAATAAAGTAAAGAAAAATTCAGATCAACAGCAGAACATCTACGGATGACTCCTAAAGACACAACAAAAAAGTCAGTAGATCCTTATAGTGCATCACAGGCATCAGGAACTATTAAGAAGAACTGATTAACAGTGATGTTAACAACCCACTCTGGGTGTGTAATCTCTACATCTTCCCACAACGGCAAAAAAGTGCTTAAAAAACACCCGCTGAACACCCTGAGGCGCTTCGCGTGAGAACACACACGCCAGATTCCTCCTCTCTAACTTTTTGGCTCTCTTTCACTTAACACCCCGACTCTGAATTCTGCCTCCAGACAGGACGATCTGCCGTTTTCCCACCTTTTAATGTGTCAATCCTGATGACTGCACACATGAAAAGTAGGGCAGAAAAAGCGGCCGTCTTTACAGTAGTAGCGCACCCCGCGAGTAGAAAGCTTATCCGGGCGGGAAAATAAGAAAAGTTTTTCTTTTTCACATGCAGGAACAAAAACTTCTGAAGGATCTGAAGGAGCGTGAACATCGGAGGAAAACCTACATCTTTTAGGAAAGCAGCAAAAAGAGGCATGAAACAAGCTCAGGATTATAGCATGGTTTTATGGTGTATTTTGTGGTGAAAATACACTGGATATGGCATTAGAGCTGCACAATATTATTTAAAAAATAAATAAATAAATAATATTAGCACACTGTAAAAAGATCCTGTAAAATTACAGTAAACAACTGTACTGTGTAAATTATCTTTAAATTAGCAGAGTTTTCCATATTTTGTCATTTGTGTTTTATTTTATTTTTCCCCATTTATTTCTGCTTCTGAATTCCATTATGGGACCTTAATCTCTCTTCCAACAGCTTTTAACCTTAAAAAAGTTTGATTAAGTGACTTTTATGAACATTTGTAATAGTTTGAAGTGATATATTGTCAGTGTTGGTGTTGTATATTACACTGCAAAAACCTTGTAATGAACTGCCAGTACATTTTCTGTTATTTTACACACTATATATTATTTATTTTACTTTATATTATTACAAGCTACTAAAATGCATATAAAAGTTAAACTGTAGAGTTGAATTTTCAACATCAAAAGTCGTCAGAGCAGAGATAAGCATCCCATAATGCAATTCACCACAGTAAATAAATGAAAAACACTTGTGAATCACAAAACACACAAACTCACAGTGGCTCAAACTCATATGGCTACAATTTTACAGTGTTGCGCACCGTCTAGGGATGGTGCACAACATGAGAGGCAAGATAACATTTTATTGGGTTGAATTTAGGAGCTGACAAGGCCAAAATACCAAACAAAAATTGACAAAAAATACAGTTAACTACCCTAACTACCTAAAACAAAAACAGAGATTAAAAGGTTTACAAATAAAAAGTTGTCAAACTTCTTACTACCCCAATATTATACACACTATTTACAAACTGTTTACAGAACAAGCAACCACATTTGAGGGGCAATCCAAAAATCTGTCAACAGGCAAAAAAAGGTCAAACAAGCCGGTAGAACCAAAGTCTTACAAACAAAACGAATACAAAACAAACAATACTGACAAATCTCAGTGGTGACAAACTTTAACGCATACAAACATACAAACTTCAAAGAACACAAAGCAAGTAAAACAAAACAAGACGGCCACAAAGGAAGTTATATCATGGCTTTTAAAATACTGTAGGCCAATCAGGAGCAAGCACTTAGTCGGAAGTGGCCAATCAGATGTTTTCTAGGCAGAGCAGAGAGACAGATGAAATATGACAACCATAGAGTTGTAACAACAGTAAAGCTACTGTAATCTCCAGCAGCAGTATACTGTGCTGTGGAAAACATGCTGCACAATATAATACTGTGAAGTATCTGACTGCCATTTACTGTTATTAAATCTCCATGAACTGTTTGTTACTGTTAAACGTCTTAAAGGGCAGCTATGATGAAAATCAACTTTTGGAAGCTGTTTGGACAGACCTGTGTGTAGGTATAGTGTATCCACAAACATAATGGAGTGATAAAAACACAATAAGTCTCTTTTTTTTAATTTACTGACGTAAAATAGGATCCAAATCCCAGGGATTTTGAGGCCCACCACAACGTGACATAGAGGTGTGGTTTTCACCACCCACTGAATTGATTGACCGGTGCCATGTCTCCATAATTACATGTCCACAGAACATTTTTTTGCAAAGAAACTGGGATTAAAACATATGCCACAACTCTCTGTGATTAGCTGCACCTGAATAATTAATTTTAATTTAATTTTAATTTAATTTTTAATTAAACGTTAATTAAAACGTTTTTAAAACAAAGCCTGTTTGTAAGTAAAATCACTATGTAATTCTTAACTACTATAATCACCACGGCAGCAAGGTGTCAGTAAATGCGAATACTGTATGTGTGTACATATAAATAGACTCTACCACAAATACATCAATTAAACTTACTTGCTATTTTTGACTAATGAGCTAAATTTCAGCTTCATTCATGTCTGTTTCTGTCCCGGACGGCTGTTTATCTTACATAACGCATCATGGTGGGCGTGGACATGCAGCTCATTTGCCACAGGCTACAAAAACAGCTACCTTGTGATCAGACACCAAAATGGGCAGATTCGACATTACATAAATAATCTGATGGGTATTTTGAGCTGAAACTTTACATACACATTCTGAAGTCTTATCTTACATCTCCTAAAAGAGGTAAAAAAAAAAAAATATTATGCTCCATTTTAAATCATGTGAAATAAGTTTCTGATGTCTCTAGAGTGTGTATGTGAAGTTTCAGCTCAAATTATCACACAGATCATGTTTTATAACTTTTCAAAACAAGTTTTTAATCCAAAGTGTGTGTTTTAGTGACTGTCACTTTAAATTCAAATGAGATTGTGCTCTTTGCAAAAGAGGGCGGGGCTACAAATGCCAGTGTGTCAGCATAAGGGCAGATTCCCTCAGAAGAGAGGGAGGGAGGAAGGGAGGAAGGGAGGAAGGGAGGGAGGGAGGGAAGGAAAGAAAGAAAGAAAGAAAGAAAGAAAGAAAGAAAGAAAGAA
>CAIGQZ010032675.1:1993367-2012034 GCA_903798205.1 Danio tinwini
GAGGGCCGGTGTCCTGGAGAGTTTAGCTCCAACCCGAATCAAACACACCTGAACATGCTAACCAGTGCCTCCAAGATCACTAATTATCTATAAGCAGGTGTGTTTGATCAGAGTTGGAGCTACACTGTGCAGGAAACTGGCCCTCCAGGACCGAGTTTGTCCATCCCTGTACTAGAAAGTTCCTGGTCGATGTGTTGAAGCAAGTTGGAGCTAAACTCAGCAGGACACCGGCCCTCCAGGACCGGGTTTGGACCCCCTTGATCTAATCGAAAAGGCTGCGTAAATATATCAACATTTTTGGTTTACCAGAGCCACATGCATTACTGTCCACTTTGTGTGTCAGGCTTAAAAATCAATAAAGTGAGTGCACTTCTATTGTCCCTAATCAGCACTGTCTAGACCAGGGGTCTCCAAACTCGGTCATGGAGGGCCAGTGTCCTGGAGAATTTAGCTCCGACCCTAATCAAACACACCTGAACCAGCTAATCAAGCTTACTAGATAACTTCCTGGCAGGTGTGTTGGAGCTAAACTCAGCAGGACAGTGGCCCCCCAGGACTGAGTTTGGACACCCCTGGTCTAGACCATGCCCACCATCATCAAATACAGATTTTATTCGCAGATGTCTGAGTTTAGACAAGGATTATAGGGAATTTGGTTTAGAATCAGCTTGCTGTAGATACATGAAAACTTGAACAGACTAATTACAAGCTCTCTGTCTTGACACAGTTCATATCAGAGAATTTGAAGCGATTCTGACACTCCATCAGCTGGCCAGGATGCTTTTGTGGACGCTTCGGCTGTAAACCAATCTTAAAAGCGCCTGCTTGAACGCAGATTGACTGAGCGTCACCTTTTTCACCCGAGAAGTTTGCACCACTGATCTTTGTTTGTGTTTAACAAAAGAAGGAAACTCATGAATGTTTGAAACAAGAGTGAGAAAATGATGACAAAATGAAGCATTTTAGGGTGAACTATCCCTTTAACATTGTTTTAATGGAACAAAAACGTCAGCAGTTTGAGCAATTTGATTTTGAACCTTTAAAACAGGAAGAACACGTGAAAAGTTTGTGTGTGTTTCTCACAGGCTTTGGCTCCTGGCAGCTGATGATGGAAACCCGAACGCTAGTGTGAAAGCACAGTCAGCTCTGGGCATGTTTTACAGCAGACCCGAGAGCCTCGACCTCAGAAAGGTCCTGAAATCACTGACAAACTTCACACATCATCAGAGAAAACATGACTTTCTTTTCAGTGTTTGTGGTCATAAAGCTGCAGTCACAATAGCGTTTGAGCTTGCAAAATTCTGTCGTATGGCGCTGCAAAAAGGGGCGGGATTAAACAAGATGATTAGACATTAAAATAGTGATCGATTGGTCCATGTTTTAAATTTCTGTCCAGAGAGGTCATGTTTTGATCCTGGATTGGTCTCAAGCAGTCCAGTGATGCGATTCGAAACTCGACGCATGACCCTGCGTTTCCGGTCTGACGCATTCGCGTGCGTATGAATGGAAGTCTATGGGGAGTAAAGTCCAGTGTGACTGCAGCTTTAAACTCAGCAAAGGATCAGCTTTTGGCAATATACTACTGTATGCAACACAATAACATAAGAAATAGCAATCTGATATAATGTTAAATGTGTATATATGTACAGGTATATTCTACCAAATAATGACATCTCATTCTATTCATGTTTAATACTTCACGCTTACAGATTTTACTCACACATATATATATATATATATATATATATATATATATATATATATATCATAATTCACATAAAGCATCATAGGGTGTAATAAAAAGCTGGATAAAGACCTAATAATGTGTGTGCGTTCACTCCTCAGGCGTTCTCCTGGCACTCGCAGGCGTGTGGTAATGGAAGTCTGGAATCTCAGGCCGCTCTGGGCCTGATGTATCTGTATGGTCACGGTGTTCAGCAGGACTCAGACTCGGCTCTGTTCTGTTTGAAGGAGGCAGCAGAAAGAGGGAACGTCTACGCTCAGGGTCACCTCACGGCCTGCTACTACCACAGACAGCTTTACTCCAGAGCTGCCGCGCTCGGCCAGAGGTACAGCACACACCCGCTCTGAAGAACAGCGCTCTGATTTACATGTGAACTGAATCATGCTCTGCTTTGACTTTCAGAGTGTGCGAATACAAGGACACGGGTGCTATAGCGCAGCAAACAGACTGTCTGGAGGAGTACATCAGGAAGGGCATTGCTATAGGCATGTTTTATTACGCTCGCTGTCTTTATCTGGGCAGAGGAGTCCAGCAGAACAGAGACAAGGCAAAACACTACTGCACACAGGTACGTTTCCTCTCACAATGACCAGAATTGTGAGATGTAACTCATTTCTTACTTTTCAGAAATGTAATTTTGCACAGGTCATGGAATTTTCTGAAAAATCATGGAATTTTAGTAGATCTATTTCAGATATTGAAAGTCAGGGATATTCCAAATCATGAAATATCAGGGATTTAATTTTTTCTATTGTTTTTATCATGTTCAGTGTTTCCTCTAGGATTTTTCTAGCTGTGGCGGCAGGACTGGTAGACACAGATCTACCAACTACCTGTGGCAATAATGGCATTATTTTAATGACAAATATCATAAGCGCAGTATTACAAGTCAAGATCGCATTCATGTAATACGAGCATGCGAATCTCTTTGCTTGCGCGCCGATTGCCTCTGTTCGTAAACCTACTGACAGAGAAAGAGCTTACCTCTTAACCATAAATTAAGACTGCACAATATTGAAAAAGTCTATTTTAAATGTCTGCAATCTTTAGACAACTTCACCAGATGACTTGAATAGTGCAACTTGGAAAGAATTTAGTAGGGGAGTGTATTATGCATGAAATATAATAAACAAATCACAAGCTTATATAAATACAATAGAGCAAAGTGAAAGGTATTCTGCTATTTGGTGTATTAGTGACTCTCGAGTTGTGTGATTTGTCATTTCTGCTCCTCCAGGCCGTCAGGATTGATCCACGCATCTGTAAAGAGCTGCAGATTGACGCTGCGCATGGGAAAATATGAACGCAAACACTATTAATCTCCCAGGTGAAATGGATGACAGCTTTGGACTGACCTCACAAACAGGAAGTGATGAAACACTCAGGATTTTAAAATTGCTGCTTGTGATGTCTATGAATGGAATGTTTAGTATTATTTCAGCCACACTCTTATCTTACTCTAGTACCAGAAGCAGTTTTCACTTAGTTGTGTTATTAGTTCTTATAAAGCTCATATGAATGCCATTAATAGCACCCCATAGCTAAACTTAACCACTACAGCTACATTACCAGCTATTAATAAGCAGCATGTTAGGAGTTTTCTAGGAGGTGGTTATTAATGAATATGTGTTCCTCTTTCTTTCTTTGTTTTATCTAAAATGCATATGCTTGTTTTCATATTCAAGATTTCACATTTTTAGAAAAAATGTGTTGCTTATATCTTAAATGTGCACACAATAAAAATCATTTTAACCGATATTATTCAAGAAATGAATGTGATTAAAAATATAGACAGTAACAAAATAGAAATAAAAATAACAAAAGCTCAATCAAATGACTACAGCTGTCACAAAAAATATGGAATTGAGGAAAAATAAAATCTAAAAAAAAAATGCATTCAAATAAATAAATAAATAATAGCTTGAAATATTAAAATAACAGATTTTGAAAATAATGCATAAAAACAATCATTTAAAAAAAGATTTAAGAATTAAACTTTAAAATATAAATTTCCAAATATAAAAAAGTGTTGCTTATATCTTAAATAAATGTGCACACAATTAAAGTCATCTTCAACCATTATTATTCAGGAAATGTGTGTGTTTGTGTGATTAAAAATAGAGACAGTAACAAAATAATTACAAAAACTAAATAAAAATAAAAGCTCAAACATATTATGACAGCTGTCACAAAAAATCTATTGAAATAAATAAATTATAAATACATTATATATTATGTTATAAATTAATAAATTAATAAAAAAAAATTATTTATTAAAAATTATTAATTTGAAAAGGATTTAAGAATTATTAATTACATCAATATTTCAAAATATAAACTAAGAAATGGTTTAAGTTCAAAATATGAAAAGCATTTTACTGTAAATATATATATATATATCATCCAAAGCCTTTTTTGTTTTGATTAGATTTTTGATGTTGTAATTTAAGATAACTGAAATCATTAAGCGGAGTGATATACAGTAGAACTGTAACGCAGTCAAGAACTACTTTAGCTGCGGGTTTATATAAAAATAACTGCACATCTACAATGTCCATTAGCCAATCAGAATCAGGCATTCAACAGCTTGGTAACATCCACTTTTGCTGCATGTGACTACTGCATTACAAATTATGGGTTGCACTTCTGTTTTGGAGATCTTACAGTAAAAATAACTTAAACAAATCCCTTCAGGGTGGCATGGTGGCTCAGCTCGGCTGGGTCAGTTGGCGTTTCTGTGTGGAGTTTGCATGTTCTCTCTGTGTTGGAGTGTGTTTTCTCCTGGTGCTCTGCTTTCCCCCACAGTCCAAAGACATGCGCTAGAGGGGAATTAAATAAACTAAATTAATCGTAGTGTTTGAGTGTATGTGAATGCGAGAGTTTGTATGGGTATTTCCCAAAACTGGGTTGTGGCTGGAAGGGCATCCGCAACACAAAACATGCAGGAATAGTTGGCGGTTCGTTCCAATGCATGAATTAATATATATATATATATATATATATATATATATATATATAAAACATTAGATTGAAGACACGACACGTGACAGTTCTTTTGCAATTTATTGCTTATAAATGCTCTAGTCTAATTTTGGTAAAAATAAAATTCTATAATAATAACATTATTAATAATAATAATAATAATATCACAAACAGAACCTTCACAATAACTGTACATGACATATTGCACGATTAAAAGCTTTGATAATGGTCACAATGATGTATAGTGAGTTTCCATAGGTCTGGCCTCTTCTTTATACAGATGTGTAACACTCATTCCACCATATTTTTCACATTACAGAAGAAAAGACGAAAGAAAATCAGAAGGTGACGAGTGGCAGTGGATCTGACCTGCTCCTCCTCAACACATTCAAACACACCGGGGGATTCCTGACGTAGGAGATCCAGCAGAAATAAACCCCCAGCCTTCAGGTCTGAACAGCCTCCACACTCAGCTCAGCATAGAGCTCTTTAACCAGCATCTCCAGCAGCATCTGCACAAAACAAGACATAATCATCATTCATATACTCGCTCTTCACTCCACCATCAGATGGCGATACAGCATCATCTTTTCATTAAAGCTATCGGTGAACTGGAGTAACCTACACTGTAAACAATGCTGGCTTCCACACAGTTTCTTCATGTTGTCACAACACAACATTGATTATTTTTCACAAATTTAAGTAGATAATACAATTAAGCTGTCTGGAAAAGAAAACTTGTGTTAAATAGTTTGAACAAGCAACAAACGTCATTTTTTGAGTGTAGCTTCATATTTGATAGGATCTACTAGGATTAAACCAAATATGTGGTTTAAATCAAACATGCAGACCAATGCACCAACTCATTTTTTATTTAGGGATAAAGCATATAGTATAGGGTGAGTGGTGGGAATAGGGGGGTACAGTGCAAATGTTCTCAGTAGTTTATAGAACAGCTGTTTACAGCTCTGTTATTTGCATTGCCTCATGGGATCAGTGCTTTATTTATTTATAAAAGAATGAAGGCAGAAATGTAATGTTTTGGTTCAATGCTTAACCATATTTGTAGTTTTGTGATTGATTTCACCTCTGAAAACTCGGCCAAAACTCCAGATTCAGGAATGCAGGTCATAATTATACTTTATACACAGCACAATTTAAAAGGGTGAACTTAATTTGGTTGCATTTATAATATTATGCTAAAAAACATTTATGATTATTAATCTCAGCCCTTATTAAATGAGCAGAAAAATCATTTCAGAGGCTAAGAAATATAATATAATTCACCAAAGATTAGATTTCCTCCAAATAATGTTTGCTGATGAATTATACATAAAACGAAGGCATTTGTCAGGAAAGCAAATAGACCTTTTTTTACATTTCCAGGTTTCTCTGCAGCAGAATTAGTCACACTTGGGTAAAAAGAGTGCAGTGAACTGGAGAGTACAACAAATACGTTTTTACAATCCTATTTGCTGAAATAATAAAAGAAAAACGCCACAATGGTGCTATCAAGACTTTCAGAAAAAGGGGAAAAATACTGTGAGACTGATAACAGAGGAGAGAATAACGTCAAATTTACTCTCAGCCCCATAGACACTGCATTACAAACACCTCACATAAACATTAGTGCAATCATTCGTTCTTTGTAATTTGACGCAGAGATGATATAATACATACATAAATACACATAAATGTTCATACTTTAAAAAAAAAAAATCAAAATATTAAAAACTGTCAAGAGTTTAAGATTATGATGACTGTTAAACACGTCATAACAGTCTTATGAAAATGGTCCACAGGGTCGATCTTCATTCTGCCTTCAAATGAACAGTGAATAAACCTGAATAAAGGTTCATTCTCCCTTTTGAACAGAGCCAGATGTGCAGTGTGTGAAGTGTGTTTTGAGCAGAAAGCAGAAGTGTGAGCATCAGCTGGCAGAAAGATATAAATAGAGTATCGGTGTCAGACTCACATAAAGTAGATGTCTGTTAGCGCTGCTCTCCTGAAGGGCATTGAAGATCTTGATGATGCCGTATCTGGCGTTCTGCTGCCCCACCAGATTCTGAAGAGCATCTACACAACAAACACACAAATTCTGATGTCAGAATAATATCCATAAAGCATAACATCACTATATATAACTAATAATTTATTATACTATTTGGTTAAGTCCGCGTGAACCAGAATTTATTTTTTTTTATTTTTTCCAATGGTAATGCAGTTCCTGGAGTAACAAAATGGTAGGGGGAAAGGTGGGCGTGGCTTGTTTTTTCTACTGCAAGCTGATTGGATGTAGTAAAGTAGGCATTTCATTTAGAAAGATGGGGAAAGTGTTTGGGGAGAGTTATTACTACCTAACAGAGTCCTCCTGCTCACCATTTCTGTTTGCTGTCAGAACTGACAGCTGGAGGGGGCGTGGTTAAGTATGTTAGCCCCGCCCAATATCTCAGACAGACTTAATCTGACAATTTAACTAAAACAAACAGGAAGTGCATTTTCAGACTTTAATTTTAGATTACAAGAGCAGTTTTTTTGAACTAGCAATGTGAGCTAGCAAAATCAGTGTGGCTAGTCTTGATTTCACGTGTACTTTAAAAACTAAAATAAATTCCTTTACAGTCCACTAGACGGTGGTGCTGAACCTTTATGAGGTAGTTCCCCTTCAGCATGCATTATAAGTTAGTAAGTTACAAGTGGCATACAACATTAAAGACAGGTTTTCATTAAAGTGTTGGTCAGTTTGTCTTCTTGACAACCCCTGAAGTGAGATAAATAAACGTTAAATTCTGTTTAGTTAAAACAGATATAGATTTACATTTAGTCATTTAGCAGATGCACAGTTGAGGTGGCATTCAGCGATTCAACAAAAATAAGTAATAATTCATTTATCGTGTATGGCCATACACCCAAAGTGCTTCACAATCATGAGGGGGTCTCTCTACACCACCACCAGTGTGCAGCATCCACTTGGATCATGCGACAGCAGCCACAAGACAATGGCACCAGTGCGTTCACCACACACCAGCTATTGGTGGAGTAGAGAGACAGTGATAGAGCCAATTCTGTGGATGGGGATGATGGGGAGGCCATGATGAGTAAAGGCCAATGGAGGGAATTTGGCCAGGACAAAAAAGGGCAATACACACAAGAAGTGCTAATTATACAAATGAACTGTTAGTGCTCAGAGAATTAAGTGCTAGAGTAAGGGGTGGGAGAGGTTTTTTTGTTTTTATTCAGAGAGAAGACTGTTTCACAGGTGGTTTGTCAAGCCCACTCACCTGTTTGAAGCTCACTTCATAAATGCACATTTGATTTCCTTTAAGGGCATTATTTGAAGTTGGAAAAAGGTAATAAATTGCAGTATTCATTCATTCATTTTCCTTCAGCTTCGTTCCTTATTTATCAGGGGTCACCACAGCGGAATGAACCGCCATCTATTCTGGCATATAATTTACGGAGCAGATGACCTTCCAGCCACAACCCAGTACTGGGAAATAAATTGCAATATATATTTAAATTCACAATAATATTGCATCGTGACAAGTAATGTGATAATATCGTACTGTGGGGACTTTTGTAGTGTCTAGAATAATGCAGTTTTGCTTTAACAGTGTTTGAAAATGAAAACAATCCTCATCCATACATTTCAGAAAAGGTCTCTGTGCACACTTTGTGAACAAACAAGCATGTCAGGAGCTAAAAGCAGCTCTTAAATGACATTAAAGCACAAAACTAAATTTAAATTTAAATATATATATATATATATATATATATATAATTTAAAAACAAGACATGTGGTTTTCCAACTCAAGTAAATGTGTCTCAGTTAAGAATGTTTCTTTATTTGTACTGGACAGCAATTTTTTTTTTAATTTTCAACAAAACAGACATGGTGGCTTAGTGGTTAGCACTTTCGCCTCACAGAAACAAGGTCGCTAGTTCATGTCCCGGCTGGGTCAGTTGGCATTTCTGTGTGGAGTTTGCATGTTCTCCCCATATTGGTGCGAGTTTCCTCCGCGCTATAGGTGAATTGATGAACTAAATTGGCCAAAGTGTATGAGTGTGTATGGGTGTTTTCCAGTACTGGGTTGCAACTGGAAGGGCATCCGCTGCTTTAAAAATATATGCTGGAATAGTTGGTGGTTCATTCCACTGTGGTAACCCCTGATAAATCAGGGAGTAAGCTGAAGAAAAATTAATGAATGAACAGCAAAGTGTATGGATACAGTTTGTCACTTTATGGCCAACACAGTATGGTACGGTACGGTATGCTTTTATATCCGTTTCCACTGTCAAAAGGTACCAAAAAGCAAACTGTACCTTACCACTTTTTGGCTACCCTTTGCAATGGGTACCTAGCACAACAAAAGGTTACCAAAAGGCGGAGCTAGACACACAACTGAACGCTATTGGTTTACAGAGAAACGTCACACGTGCACACAAGCAGGAAACAAAGAAACCGCCGTTTTTAAAAACGCAGACAAGACATTACACTGTAATACTATATGCATATAATAACAAGCCATGGTCGAACCAAGCTTAAACAAACCTTGTCGTCGGCCGGATGAACAGCCACAAAGCCAAGAAGAACAAAATCAGCTGTGTCCTGTTTTTGTTTCGCCAGCCCGTCTAAAAGTGCAAGGGGTTTCACTTTCTCCAGAGAGCTCGCATGCACTCATTGCGCGTCTATATTTGAAATAAAGAACTTCTTGAGCTGATGATAATAACGTGCACGTGATTATTGAAGAGCTTCTGACATCCGATTCTTTCAGAAATGGATAAATGCGAAAGTGAAGAGTGAAAAAGCAAAGGGGAAGCCGGAAAAAACAGGAGCAAATGATTGTTTCGGCAACTTAAACCATGAACAAACTGCCATGTTTATCTATTATCATCACCTTTTGGACCATTATGAACTCAGAATGACAGAATTACTTTCTAACAGAGGTTACATGTGCTGGTGAAGGTTAAAGATGCAGATGAGATTCTGTGTGTAGTTTGTAAGTGGTAACATATCGGAGACTGTAAGGATCTGTATGTGTTCATATATGTTGCATTTATAAGATTAATTGTAATTTATAATTGCAGATGTTACCGTATTGAACTATCATTGATCTGCAGTTATAATCAACTCATGTTTATAGAAAGGTTAGTCATGAACATTTATACACAAGTATTTATGTGTAAAGCATCTGTTTTGTGAGAAGTGCTTCTCATATGATGTGAACGACCCGTACAGCTTTACTGTAGACATTTCCTCGAGCGAGAATGACATTGACTGCAACTTTCTGTCGTACACCACGCCCACTATTGGTACCCTTTTGGCAGTGGAAGCGCAAGCCTGATAAAGGTGACCTGTACCGACCCGTACCATACAGTACTGTACCGCTCAGCAGGCCATTAGTGAGTTGCCATAGAAATGGGTAATTTGCCTTGTGAACGTGAACAGCTCTTAATCTCTAAACAGCACACCGCAATTATGGTGATTATCGAGCACCAATGGCCAACCGCAGGTCATGTTTGCTTGTGGATTTGTCCAATATAATGCATATTGTCAAATATAACATGTGACCTTCTCAACAGGGGAACTGTCCTGTATGTTCACCTGGGATGTTGTCTAGAAGCTTCTGCTGCGCTCTCTCCTTGGTTTCTCGGCGTTCGCTCTCACATCGGCTTTTGTTATGAGGTGCCAGTTTTCCGTTGGGCCAAAATGTGTCCCGGAAAATATTGATGTAGTAAACCATCATCTGCTCACTGAAGATCCAGTTTACAGTGTCTCTGATTTGCCTGCGGAGTGAGAAAGAGAGAAAAAACATTTCAATGCCCAGCAAGTTTCCATTAGAGTTTCCATTATGCACATCCATTAAAGCTTACTTGTTTATAGTGCGTCCAAACGTGACCTGAACTAGTGCAATTAGTGTCTTCCTCACCCACTTGAACACTGCAGAGAGAGAAGACGCTTTAATATCACTGAAAAAGAAACGTTTCCTTAGCAAATGATCATATTAGCATGATTTCTAATATGATTTTTAGACAATTCAGCTCTGCATTACAAGAATGAACTATTCATTTATTTTATTTTCGGCTTAGTTCCTTTATTAATCTGAGGTCACCACAGCGCAATAAACCGCCAACTTATCCAGCATATGTTTTACGCAGCAGATGCCCTTCCAGCTGCAACCTATCACTGGGAATCATCCATACACACTTATTCACACTCATACACTACGGACAATTTAGCCTACCCAATTTAACTATACCGCATGTCTTTGGACTTGTGGGGGAAACCGGAGCACCCGGAGTAAACCCACGCAAACACGGGGAGAACATGCAAACTTCACACAGAAATGCCAACTGACCCAGCCGAGGCTTGAACCAGCGACCTTCTTGCTATGAGGTGATCGTGCTACCCACGGCGCCACTGTGATGCAAGCATCTCACAATGTTTTTAGCTTGTTTAGCATGCTGTTAAAATGGATGATTACAATGCTATCGTTTTTATTTCGTGTTAGTAAAAATGAATGAACATGCTGCTAATGAGATTAACATGTGGACTAACATGTTACAGGCAGGTTAGCACAAATGAACACGCTGCTAGCATTTCTGGCATGAATTAGCACCATGTTAACATGTCAGAATAATTCTAGCATAGTTACAATGAATAGAATTATATGTTTTGCATATGTCTAGCATGATGTTTCTTGTTCATTCGCATGCTAAACACTGTTTTATAACAGCAACAGTTTACTAACAATGTATTTTTTCAGCTTTTATTTTGGTAACCACTTACAACACATAACATGGTTAAACTATGTTAAGGCAAAACTTTGCATAAATTGTGGTTTCCATGACTAACGTCAATGTTTCAGCTTTTTGACATAAAACCATGGTTAGTTTTGTTAGGACTATTTCTAATATGCAGAGATGTATAGTAACAAAGTAGAACTACTTCACTACTGTACTTCAGTACTAAAAGGTTGTATCTGTACTCTACTGGAGTATTGTTTTTTTCTTCTACTTTTACTTTAGTACATATTTTCGATGAGCTTAATACTTTTACTCCAGTAGATTTTTTATGTGTTGCATAGTTACTCGTTACAATTATAAAAATGTTACGAATCAATCATTCATTGATCAGACGATCAAAGAAGACAGTGCTGCCTGCCTGCATTGAGAACACTTTAGTTTGTTTTAGACATGGAAAACCCAGAAATTCCACCTTCAACTCCTTCACTTTCAACTGTTCATGGCGATGAGGAAAAAGACCACCCGTGACCCTATTTAGAACCAATGTTTGCATTTGTCGGAGTGAAAGACAGTTCATATAGAATGAAGTGCATACTCTATCGTCAGATTTGAAGAAACATGTCAAGTTAAAGATAATATAATACACAAAACAGCAGTTTGAGCTATCCATAAGAGCTAGATAAGTTAACTACCGTTAGCTACCCGCGGTTCATATCATGCTGCAATGTTCACATAACGTTAACTGTCTATAATAAAGGCTGTCACGCTGAATGGTGTTTTTGACCCATCATATATATATATACATATATATATTTATTAATTTATATTATAAATCGTAAACCATGGTTCTTTTTGTTCTGCTTAATCCTGTGCCCCAAAAAAGATATTTAAAATAAACAAAACAATGTCTTTTGACTTTTTTTTAAATAACTACATCACGCAATACTTTTACTTTCAGTACTTGAGTAGTAATTTTTTACTACTTTCAATACTTAAGTACAAAAATGTTGAATACTTTAGTACTTCCACTTAAGTATTGTGCTTAAAGAGCACTTCAACTTCTACTCAAGTCACTTTTTTGATAGAGCACTTATACTTTTACTTAAGTCTGGGTTTCTAGTACTTTATACATCTCTGCTAATATGTTATCACGTTTTTAGCATGGATTTTCACACATTTCTGTCTTGAATTTGCATGTAATTGTGTTTCTGACATAAATGAGCTCATGCTTGCATGAATTAAAACAGCTGGTACAGGTCACAAACTCTCAGCTACAAAAAAATCTTGAAAAAATTGTGAACAAATCCTCAAATTTAATTGAAAAAATAATTGAATCAACTACAATATAATCGCCACAGCCACATCACCCTGCAGCCCAAGACTGGTTACTCACTGAAGCTAAGCAGGGCTGAGCCTGATCAGTACCTGGATGGGAGACCACATGGGAAAAAAGGTTGTTGTTGGAAGTGGTGTTACTGAGGCCAGCAGGGGGCGCTCAACCTGTGGTCTGTGTGAATCCCCTTGCTCCAGTATAGTGAAGGGGACACTATACTGTCAGTGAGCGCCATCTTTCAGATGAGACGTTAAACCGAGGTCCTGACTCTCTGTGGTCATTAAAAATCTCATGACACTTTATATGTAATGTAGGGGAGTTACCCCAGTGTCCTGGCCAAATTCCCTCCATTGGCCCTTACTCATCATGGCCATCATCCCCATCCACAGAATTGGCTTCATCACTGTCTCTCCACTCCCCCTATAGCTGGTGTGTGGTGAGCGCACTGGCGCCGTTGTCCTATGGCTGCAGTTGCATAACTCAAGTGGATGCTACACACTGGGGGTGGTGTGGAGAGACCCCCCTCATGATTGTGAAGCGCTTTGGGTGTATGGCCATACACGATAAATGTGCTATATAAACACACTTTATTTACTTACATAGGCTTACATGATTATTCACCCCAAAAAAGAACTTTTGAGCATCAAATGTGAGATTTGTAATACTGCACATTGGTGATTTTCTACTCACTGCCCCTGAGTTCAAAGATCTCTCCGATCAGCATGAAGCAGGGCTCCGCTAGCGCGTCCTTCTTGCCATCCGGCTCATCGCCATAGTCTGAGAGATCACTGTCATCCTCAGCTTCATCCTGACACACACACACACACACACACAATCAGATTCAACATGACTGAGCTGATGTCTGTCAGATCTGATGCTCTTTCTGATGGTGGTCTTTATTGGATAACTTTAGTGGTTCGCCACAATTATTTTCATTGATTTATGAAGATTATTATTATTATTTTCTTTCTCAGCAATACATACAGGCTACTGAATAATATTAGAAATGATCAAAGTGTTTGAAAAGAGCTTTGTGTTTTCTGGATAGTTGATCAAAATCAAATTACTTAAAAAAATAGAATAAAATAAAAATGTGAAGAATAAAGTGCGACTTAATTCCACATTAGGGTACTGAGAAAATTGTGTACATGTGAGTGTGTGTGTGTGTGTGTGTGAGTGTGTCTCTCCATGTGTGTGTGTGTGTGTACATGTGCGTGTTTGTGAGTGTGTGTGCTTTTGTGTCTGAGTGGTCTCAGTAAATGTGTGTGTGTGTGAGTGTGAATTTGTGAAAGAAAGAGTGTGTGTGTATGCATGTATGTGCGTGTGTATGTACTGTGTGTGTCTGAATGTGTGCGTGTCTGTATGTGGGTGTGTGCTTGTCTGTGTGTGCTGTTTTGTATACATGTGTGTGCGTGTATGTGTGAGTGTCTGTATATGGTGTGTGTGTGTGTGTGTGTGTGCGTGCGTCTGTATATGGTGTGTGTGTCTGTGCGTGAGTGTGTCTCTCCATGTGTGTGTACATGTGCGTGTTTGTGAGTGTGTGTGCTTTTGTGTCTGAGTGGTCTCAGTAAGTGTGTGTCTGTGTGCCAGTGTGAATTTGTGAGAGTGTGTATGCATGTATGTGCGTGTGTATGTACTGTATGTGTCTGAGTGTGTGTCTGTGTGTGCTGTTTTGTATACATGTGTGTGTGTGTGTGTGTGTGTGTGCTGTTTTGTATACATGTGTGTGTGCTTGTGTGTGTGTGCGTGTGTGTGTGTGCGTGTGTGTGTGTGTGTGTGTGTCTGTGTCTCTGTGTGTGTGTGCATATGTATGTACTGTATGTATCTGAGTGTGTGCATGTCAGTATGTGGGTATCTGCTTGTGTGTGTGTTGTTTTGTATAAATGTGTGTGTGCTTGCAAGTGTGAGTGTCTGTATGTTGTGTTTGTGTGTGTGCGTGCGTGCGTGTGTGTGTGTGTGAGTGAGAGTGTTTGTTTGTATGTGTGTATGTTTAATATGTGTGTGTGTGTGTGTGTGTGTGTGTCCGTGAGTGTCTATATACGTTTTGTGTGTGTTTGCGCACGTGTGTGTGTCTGTGTGTGTGTGTGTGTGTGTGTGTGTGTGTGTGTGTGTGTATGTGTCTGACCTCCTGGTGCGAGAAGAAATCTCCCGGCAGTCTCTCCAGGAAGGAAGCGAGGGAGAAGGAGGATTTCTTCTGGATGTCGATGACCTTCAGGTGCTCTGGAGACGGGCTGAGAAATGCATACAGCGCCTCGCTCTGACACATGCGCTCGTCCGTCAGCACTTTCTACACACATGCTCAAATTTTACAAATGCAGAAAAAACCTACAGATACAACCAGTATACTGCAAGAAAACTGTCCTTTTGATAATCACAAGCTCAACCGACAGTGAAAAGCTTTGATTCTTCACCTTTCAGCACGCTGTACAGATTTACCAGGCCTTCAGATAAAACACACACACACACACACACACCCACCCACACACACATACACACACACAAAAGCTTCCTGCAGCTCTGGATGTCTGAGTTCTCACTTTAAAACCTTCAGTCTTTTTGAGAAATGGTCACCAGCAGAGACATACAGAGGCATGCTGGGAAATGAGCACTGCCAGATGTGTTTAATGAAGGACTTTGGAAACGAACACACTGATAAACCTTTGACAGATAATAGAGGAAAATAGAGCCAGTATAAAATAGTTTGCACTTAAAGGGACAGTTCACCCAAAAATCAACATTTACTCACACTAACAAATGGTTGTCATTTTTTATGAATTTCTTTCTTCTGTTAAACGCAAAACAAGATAATCTAAAGAATGTTGGGGAAAGGCAGCTATTGGCATTCATAGTAGGAACTAAAAATACTAGAGAGCTTTCTATTGATGTACACTCACCGGCCACTTTGTTAGGTACACCTGTCTAACTGCTTGCTAACGCACATTTTCTAATCAGCCAGTCACATGGCAGCAACTCAACTGAAGCCATTCCTGTCAGCTAAGAACAAGAAACGGAGGCTACAATTGGCACAGACTCACCAAAATTGGACAATAGAAGATTAGAAAAATGTTGCCTGGTCTGATGAGTTTTGATTTCTGCTGCAACATTCAGATGGTCGGGTCAGAATTTGGCATCAACAACATGAAAGCATGGATCCAGCCTGTCTTGTATCAACTGTTCAGGCTGGTGGTGGTGGTGAAATGGTGTGGGGGATATTTTCTTGGCACACTTTGGGCCAATTAGTACCAACTGAGCATCATGTCAATGCCACAGCCTACCTGAGTATTGTTGCTGACCATGTCCATCCCTTTATTACCACAGTGTACTCATCTTCTGATGGCTACCTCCAGCAGGATAATGCCCCATGTCATAAACCATGAATCATCTCAGACTGGTTTCTTGTACATGACAATGAGTTCACTGTACTCAAAAGGCCTCTACAGTCACCAGCCTCAATCCAATAGAGCACCTTTGGGATGTGGTGGAACAGGAGATTCACCTCATGTATGTGCAACCGACAAATCTGCAGCAACAGCGTGATGCTATCATGTCAATATGGAGCAAAATCTCTGAGGAATATTTCCAGTACCTTGTTGAATCTATGCCATGAAGGATTAAGGCAAAAGAGGGTCCAACCCGGTACTAGTAAGGTGTACCTAATAAAGTGGCCGGTGAGTGTATATATTGTTAGGATAAGAACATAATTGGCTGAGACAAGTATTTGAAAAACTAATCTGATGGAGAAAATTGTCTTAAAAGTTTGCTAAATCATCTTTAAAGTTTCCAATTGAGTGCATAGCAATGCATATTACGAATGAAAAGTTGAGTTCTGCTATATTTACAGTAGAAAGTTAAATATCTTCATGGAGGAACATAATCTTTACTATAAAAGCAAATCTGTCCTTTTAACCCATACAGTGTATTCATGGCTATTGACTGGTTTTGTGGTTCAGGGTCACACTTCTTCATGCAGGTCTTCAAAAACATCTCAGCAATAGCTTTACCTGTAAAAATGTGTTGAGTTGATTTTTAGATTTGTCGAGGAATTTTTGGTCGATGGATTTGAAGGGCAGTTTGCTGAGTGAGGGAAGCTGGACCTTCTTGAGTGACGGAAAACACTGAGAGAGAGAAGCAGAGAGTCAGTTAGTGTGTGCTCAGTTGTTGCATCAGAATTAATAATGTTCAACAATACATTGGGCTCTATGATCTAGTGGTAAGGTAAGGGTACAGTGCAAGTTAGTGTTGTCGCAACAGTAGGATTAGATACAATCGGTACTAACATTTTAAAAACATCCATTTCCCTTAAACATTTGAGCATGTTCTTAAACAGAGCTGATTTGCCATTGTGCTCACCTGCTCAACAGAAATGACTGTGATTGGCTGTGAAGGTCATCAGTTCACCTAAGTGTAACCACAGATGCAGGGACTGTGAAGCGTTTTAAAGCCACGGAGATCAGCTGGTCTGTTTATAAGTTGACATACGAGCGATCCGCTGATGAATCGATTGATCTTTGTCGCTTTAAAACACTCCAGTGTCCCTGTATCTGTAGTTACACTCAGTAAACAGCATTGATGACTTTCGTGGCCAATCACAGTCATTTCTGTTGAGCAGGTAAACACAATGGCAAATCAGCACTCTAAGAACGAGCTTGGGAAATGAACGTTTTTAAAATTTCTGTACCAATGGTATTGATTTTCAGTATCATGACAACACTAGTGCATTTATGGAATGTCTGAATCCATTTCTGCTATACTAAGGGCAAGAAAAAAATGTCCTTGTTCTCTTAAGAGTTATTATCAATGAGTTTTGACATAATGTGCAGTAAAACAATCACAGTCTCATCTCTTATTCCTTTTAAGAACAAGTTGTGGACACCATGGCGTATTCGCCATTTCCATGCCGGACTTTGTAAGCAGAAAAACTGAACCATTCACGGGAGATTAAACGGATCTGTTGGTGTGTGAGGTTAAAGCAGCAGATCATCTACATCAGAGCTGGAGTCATCAAAGGCCCCTGAAGTGAGGAATGTGTAGGAGGAGGTAGAGGTTTTATATTTATGTAGACAATAATGATATATTACATTTGAATCAATTCATATTTCTGTGCTGCTGTGCATCCCTGTGTGTGTAATAAGCAACATGTATGCGCACAGACTCACGCTGAGGTGCATATCATTAATGTGCTCTTTAAACAAAAAAGAAGGTCGCTGGTTTGAGTCCCGGCTGGGCCACTTGGCATTTCTGTGTAGAGTTTGCATGTTCTCCCTGTGTTGGCGTGGGTTTCCTCCACAGTCCAAAAACATGTGGTGTAGGTAAATTGAATAAACTTAATTGTCCGTAGTGTACATGTGTGAATGTGATAGTGTATGGGTGTTTCCCAGTACTGGGTTGCATCTGGAAGGGCATCCACTGCGCAAAACATATCCTTTAATAGTTGGCGGTTGATTCCACTGTGGCGACCCCTGATAAATAAAGGGACTAAGCCGAAAGAAAATGAATGAATGATTTTAGAGCAGCTTTTAGTTGGTCAATGGCATGGTCTATTTCTCTTCCTTCAAAATAGCAATGTGTCATAACAATTGTATTTAACATGGCACCACATTGAGCCAAATGTATGAATATCGGGTTGACGACACACATCACTACCTGCATTTCCACTGTCAAGCCTAAATAAATGTGTGTGTGCTAGTGCTGAAGGCCAGTCCACTTCTACTCTCATTTCTGGTGCTTGACCAGGCCATGTCAGGGCTTCCCTCAGGACCAACAGCCAGGAGTTACTTGTCTGACAAATATAGCTGAAGGTGTTTAACCATAATCCACACACACACACACACACACACACACACACACACACACACACACAC
>CAIGQZ010032675.1:2017386-2030280 GCA_903798205.1 Danio tinwini
TAGTTTTGAACAGCAGATGTTGCTCTAGGCTAGTTTTGAACAGCAGATGTTGCTCTAGGCTAGTTTTGAACAGCAGATGTTGATCTAGGCTAGTTTTGAACATCTGTAAAAATATATAGAGTAAACATATAGATTCATGCCAATCTTTTAAAACTAACTTGGCATATATATATATATATATATATTTTTTTTTTCAACTTTACTTTCTGTGGTAATAATACAGTTTATAATGAGTGAGCCAAACTCATATTTAACCCTTAAAGGCCAGGAGCAGTACTGATACAAACCTCTGCGGTGCTGACGACGGCTCTCCACGTGCCCAGGTTTTCACACCAGCAGTCTGTCCGGGAGATGTGCAGCTCCAGGTCACTGTGCTCCTTCTCCATGGCACTGATTTCATCCTTCAGGAGTGACACAATCTACAAGACAGACATTTTTGTGTGGTATTCATATTCATATCTCATCGAAAAAATCTAATCAAAATATACACACAATACATGGTGAAGGAACTTATATAGGAAAAAATATATATTTTTCAATGTGTTTTATATAAATTGATAAAGAAATAAATATTGTAATACATATGCAAATAATGTAAAATAAACATTTGAATGTATAATTTTTATTTATTTATTCCTACTGCTACTTAAACAGAATGCTTGCACAAAAATAAAACAGAAGATATTTTGAAGAATGTTGGAAACCATTACCTATTGACTCTTCTTATATTATTTTTTCCTATTATGAAAGTCAATGGCAACAAGTTTCCAACATTCTTCCAAATATTTTTTGTGCTTAACGGAAACTAAGATTTTAAACCAATTTATACTGAGTAAATGGAGAATACATCTTGCATAAACATCCCTTTAGTTTTAATAGCATTGCATTGTAGTTTTATAATACACTTTATTAGGTACACCTTACTAGTACCAGGTTGGATCCCCTTTTGCTTCAGAACTGCCTTAATACTTCATGGCATAGATTCAACAAGGTACTGGAAATATTCCTGAGATTTTGGTCGATACTGACATGATAGCATCATGCAGTTGCAGCAGATTTGTTGGCTGCACATCCATGATGAGAATTTCCCGTTCGACCACATCCCAAAGGTGCTCTATTGGATTGAGTTCTGGTGACTGTGGAGGCCATTTGAGTACAGTGAACTCATTGTCATGTTCAAGAAACCCGTCTGAGATGATTCACGCTTTATGACATGGTGCGTTATCCTGCTGGAAGTAGCCATCAAAAGATGGGTACACTGTGGTCATAAAAGGATGGACATGGTCAGCAACAATACTCAGGTAGGCTGTGGCGTTGACACAATGCACAATTGGTACTAATGGGCCCAAGGTGTGCCAAAAAAATATTACCCACACCATTACACCACCACCACCAGCCTGAGTTGTTGATACAAGGCAGGATGGAACCATGCTTTCATGTTGTTGATGCCAAATTCTGACCCTACCATCTGAATGTTGCAGCAGAAATCGAGAGTCATGCTGACAGGAGTGGCACCCGGTGTGGTCTTCTGCTGCTGTAGCACATATGCCTCAAGGTTGGACATGTTGTGTGTTCAGAGATTACTACATACCTCGGTTGTAACGAGTGGCTATTTGAGTTACTGTTGCCTTTCTATCAGCTGGAACCAGTCTGGCCATTCTCCTCTGACCTCTGGCATCAACAAGACATTTGTGCCCAGAGAACTGCCGCTCACTGGATATTTTCTCTTTTTTGGACCATTCTCTGTAAATCCTAGAGATGGTTGTGTGTGAAAATCTCAGTAGATCAGCAATTTCTGAAAAACAAGACTAGCCTGTCTGGCACCAACCACCGTGCCACGTTCAAAGTCACTTAAATCAACTTTCTTCCCCATTCTGATGCTTGGTTTGAACTGCAGCAGATTGTCTCGACCATGTCTACATGCCTAAATGCATTGAATTGCAGCCATGTGATTGGCTCATTAGAAATTTACGTAAACGAGTAGTTGGACAGATGTACCTAATAAAGTGGCCGGTGAGTGTATATTTTTATAATACGTTTTTGTAACAAGGTCTGTATTTTCACTTTTAATCAATTGATGGTCTTTTAATACCTTTAATATCCTTGCTGGCAAAACTAACTTATTTAATGAACTAGAATTAACTTATTTAAAAGAATACAACGTCTTCTGACCTTTAACTGGTTAATAGTAGCACATCTAAAAATGCAAAATGGGAAACAGAAAACAGGTCATGCAGACACTTCCTCTGCAAACCACATATATAGACTGCTGTAGATGAAGACTGATAAATCACTGACACACGTCTAGCTTCATCTACATCAGTCTGCAGTTGTAGTATGTGGTGTTCAAAGGAAGTTCACACCAATATTTTTTTTCAGCTAGCTTGGCCGTTAATAATTAAACCGCAGCTCGTTTTTACCACAGTAACTAAAATGAGTCATTAACTCATACTCAATCGTATCAGTTTTCACAGTTGAGTATCAAGTCGTTTATGAAATGCTGTAAGTTTTGACGCTTGATAAGACAGAATCACACATTGATAATTATAGCTGTGTCTATATAATATTAGCAATGCAAGTTGTTCTGTGTTTTACCCACTCTCTTATTAAATGTATTAATTTATTTGTTAAACGTATAGAAACTTTATTTATTTGATTATTTTCCTACTATGGAAGTCAATTTGTAAGGTCAGCTTTCTGGATACCATCAATTTTTTATCATTTCACCAATATTTTCCCAGTATTTTAGACTTTTTGATACCCAGATATTTATTTTATAACACTGAATTCACAGATGACTTGATTTACCTGTTCTAATATTACCAAAATTAAAAAGGATAAACAAAATATACCATTCAAAAGTTTCAATTCAAGTAAAATAGTTTTTAAAGAAATTGATGATTCTATTTAGCAACTTAGGACAAAGTCACAATTTATTATTTAAAACATCCACTTAAAATAAATGCTGCTTTTACTATTCACAAAAAGTGAGAAGGAAACCTGCATATCAGAATGATTTTTAAAGGATCAGGTGACATTTTTAGTCCACAGCTATTTATAATTTCATATTATTTCTGTTTTTACTGACAGAAGATAAAATGTCGACCTTTTGGAAGCCTATATTGTTTACTTAAATGTACAAATATCCTAATTTACAAGCAAAAAGAGCTAAATATTAGGATTGCAAAATTAAATGCAAAGATTAGATCACAATGCAGATCATAGACTTTATTTATGTGCTTTGCAGGGTTTCAAATTTGATCTTTGACCAATCACAGATATATCAGCAGTCTGTCTGATGCACAATAACGGACCAGTGTGAATATTATAATCATTTACTCAATATAAAAGGGAGAATATTCTGCATAACTCAGATTATAATCCCGTGTTTACCTTTTTATCAGGTCGCGGTGCGTTCTGGATTGAGCCCAGGGCTTGGCGTTTGTACTCCAGTCTCTCGTACAGCTGGTGGAGTTTGGTGACAGCGTAACTGGCCTGTTCATTGATGCCTTTGCTGCCTTCATCCAGAGCCACGTCTCCTCCTTCCATCACCTGACCCTAAACACAGAAATAGAGCAGAAGAGTCTCTCAAAAAAACCTTGATGAAGTGTTTGGATCGTAGACTGTAAAAATATGGACGTAGTGTCCGTGACGTCACCCATATTTTTCTGAAGAGCGCAAATGAAGCTACAAGTGGGTGAAGCCAACCGGCAACATCTTTACTGGGCATCACTCATGGGTAACCGAAAATGGGCAAAGAGGCAGGGCATAGGCGGAGCTAGAGATGCCAGGTTGCATTTTCCGTAGATAGTTTTTTCTTTGAGTGAAATGCTCATCAACACTTCATTAAAAGTGACTCAGTCTTCTGGCCACACGTCCTTGGTTGTATACTTCATCAAAAAAGTGTTGAATGATTTTAGTCTTTTAATCCTCTTAACAGTCTGTTGCTCCCACGTTTACATAAAACATGACGTGTTTAACCTAAAACGAACGCTTTGGTGCCGAGATTTAAGCTTAGTCTCTTTCAGATTGTAGCTTCAGTGAAAAAATATTTAAAAAAAATTTATAAAACAAAAGTTACGTGCCTTTGTTTCTGAAAATAATAAAACAATACATGTATATTTTAATATGCTACATAAAATATGCAAAGACCTGCTTAGGTCTAAAATAGACAGAGAATCAAAACTTTAAATATCTGAACAAACTATATTCCAAATTTGAAGTTGATATCTCAAAAATGAGCCTCAGTAAGATTTTGTTTGGCTGCAAAACCAAACATCACCACCAGATGACATCCAGTTTCCACTGGTGCCCCCTATGTTTTGAAGAATGTGAAGCATAATTTTTCATACTTTTGACAATATTTGTAAAGTAGACATACAATTCTAAAGTATTACGTTAAGTTTGGTGGTATTTGATTTGAATTTTGCCTCTAAAAAAAAACATTTGAAAAAAAAAAACATTTGACAAGTAAATTGCTGTAGCAAAGTAATCCTTTACGACTCTGATGAGTATCCTGGTTGCAAATTAATAAATAACTGTTGCTTGGTAATATCTATAAAAAAAAACCAGTCACCAGATTTTGAAATTAGAAATTAAGCTTTCAAATAATATATAGCTTTTCATGACTGCTTTATGTTTAGACTTACTATTATGGTCTATAATATAACCTTAAATAGTCCCACAGGTTGTAGGGTGACAGTAAATGCGTTTTAATCTATTACTCTACCAATGAAACAAAAATCCAACGATATATAGCCTGTCATGATTAGATTAAGATTTAATTGCAAAAAAGTGATGCAAACTTAACAGTTAAAGAGTTAAAATACAGTTTTAATGCATTGAGCCACTAATTATTATTCATATGATGATTTTCTACAGGAGGAAATGTTAATTACTTCCAAATATTTTATATATAGTCTTAGTAAAAAAAATGCTAGGCTATTTATGAAATCCAGGTCACAGTTGTCATGAAGGGTAACATTAACTAAATACACCAAAACCACTGTTTGTTCCAGGCTGTAAACACCTTTTGTTCTGTTGTTAAGTTGGGCGTTTTAACATGGAAGTCTATGGGATTAACCTCCTTTTGTAGCCAGCCTCTAGTGGCCAGTTAATGCATTGCAGTTTCAATCACTTCAATATTCGCTTCACGAGGAATAGCAGGATGTTGCAGCTTCATCTGGATGTAGAAAGTGGTGTCATGGTAAACTCACAACGTCATCTTTCTCCTCGCTGCTGGACTGTGAGCTGCTCCTCTGCTCCTCTCGTTTAATCAGTCGCTCGTACAGGTCGCTCACTAGGAATGATGGGTAATAACGCTCCTTCATGGTCTCGTACACGTCTCCCTGGATTCTGTGAAACACGTCTGTGCCTTTGTTCCCCACCAGAGTCTGCTGGATCTCTTTATACAGAGCTTTCTCCACCGGGATCTCTCTGCTCTCCACAAAGAAGTTCTGGTAGATCTCGCCCACCAGCTGCGGCACTTCATTCTGCACACAACAACCATTATTTATGTGCATTTTAGAATATCGCATAAAAAAATGTTTGAATTCCACATGAACCAGAAACTCCTAAACGTTAAGGCTAAACGTGGCCCATTTATCCATATGATAAATATGATGTTCTATTGGTCTGCTAGTAATAAATACTGTGCTTTGAATGGATTTGGTCTTCAAAGTTCTGCATTTGAACTACAGATTCACCTTCAGATACGACCAGCAATAAACATATGGCTAATCTTAATCGTTTGGTGCTGTTTCATGCTCAACAGATGCTAACCGCTAATAAGCTACAACAACATTAAACAGATTATTGCGAATCTGCTGTTGCACAGAAATCAACCAACTGCACCACGTTTCAGACATCCAGGAGAACTCATTCATTTACTAATTTTACTTCAGGCTTAGTCCCTGATTTATCAGGGGTCGCCACAACGGAATGAACTGTCAACTACTCTGGCATATGTTCTATGCAGCGTATGATCTTCAAACAAAAAGGATTTAATAGCAAAAAAGTGATGTAAACTTAACAGTTAAGGGGTTAAAAAGCCACTAATTATTATTCATATGATGATTTTCTACAGGAGGAAATGTTAATTACTTCCAAATACTTTAACTATTGTCTGTTTAAAAAAATGCTAGGCTATTTATGAAATCCAGGTCACAGTTGTCATATAGTGAAATATAAGCTAAATACACCAAAACCACTGTTTGTTCCAGGTCGTAAACACCTTTTTTTCTGTTGTAAAGTTGGGCGTTTTAACAAGGGAGTCTATGGGATTAACCTCCTTTTGTAGCCAGTCTCTAGTGGCCAGTTAATGCACTGCAGTTTCAATCACTTCCATATTTGCTTCACGAGGAATAGCGGGATGTTGCTGCTTCATTTGATTTATCAGGGATCACCACAGCAGAATGAACCACCAAATACTCTGGCATATGTTCTACGCAGCGTATGATCTTCAACCAAAAAGTCTTGTTTTTATTCAACATACAATATACAATATTCCACACGCCTCAGAGAAGTTGTTCACCATCAATAAACTTTCCGGGAACCACAGAATATTAGAAATAATGGATTCAATCAGCTCCGACACTGCAGGCTAAGTGGCAGAGCCGGTAATTGCTAATTTAACACAGCTGGACATAATGGACTGCGACCATTATACATTAGCCTGAGTGACGTGCTGACACAGTTTCAGACGTTTGGTTTCGGCGGCCCGACGTTACTTTCTGGATGAAAGCAGCAGCAAAAATGAGCAATTAGTGAATCTGCAGATGTGGAGAAACAGGAGATAGTTTTTCAGATATTATTAGCCATATTTGGTTGATAATTGTTTCTCATGGGGGTACATAAGGTCATTTTTTATGTTAAGTCAGTGATTTTATTGGAGTCTCTAAGCTGAATTAGCTACTGCTTTCTGACACACACTACAGTTGTGTGGTTCTTTAATAGCTATGAATTTACAAAAAGGGGTTAAAAAACGAAGCAGTGTTTCATGGTCATGTGTTTGCATTTTGATTATGGACAATGGAAATACTGCACTATTGTTATAATAATATTAAAATTGTAGCCGACTAAAAAAGTGGAAGCTGTTAAGAATAAAAAAAAATTATAATCATGTAAACCTTTGTAATATGCCATTATTATGGAATAAACTACACTGTTTACAAACGATACATATAAAAATCAAGTAATTATTTCTACAACAAGTATCTTACAAGTTCATTCATTCATTCATTTTCTTAGTCCTTTTATTAATCTGGGGTCGCCACAGTGGAATGAACCGCCAACTTATATAGCATATGTTTTACTCAGCGGATGCCCTTTCAGCTACAACCCATCACTGGGAAACATCCGGACTCATTCACACACACACACACATACACTACGGTCAATTTTAGCATACCCAATTCACCTGTACCACAAGTCTTTGGACTGTGGGGGAAACCGGAGCACCCGGAGGAAACCTACGCGAACACAGGGAGAACATGCAAACTCCACACAGAAATGCCAACTGATCCAGCCGAGGCTATCTTACAAGTTATGTAATTTAATTCCTAATAACAAATGATTAAATTAAATACTGTTGTAATAACTGTTATTAAACATTTGCCAAAGCTGCTTGTTTGACTAGTAAAAAAAAATTATATACATATATATAAAATATGCGAGCAATTCCATGCGAATGTCATCCTCGCCAAGAAAAAATGTAGGTTTCGCCAAAATAGTGAAACCATTTCTGTGTTTTTTCTGTAGGCTTATATTTTACAGAGCTTTAAAAATACTCGAAAATGTTTCTGTCAATGTTTTCAAACGATTATATTTGATTTACAAAAGTCACACAAGTGGCAATTTCACATCAGTCACATCCATAACGGAGATTTTATGCAAAAATATAAAATCAATCATGTTTGTTCTGTAGAGAGCCGACTCTTATCCTGTTGATTAGCATAGTTTCTTTTGGGTTGTGCAGTTTAATTCACCGAATTTCTACAAAGTATGTTGTATACTGTAAACTTGCAGACTTTTTTCGTCACATCCATAACACATGTTTATTTTCCTCATTTAAAATATAAAAAATGTTTACAGTGGTCAGTTGTTTTAGAAAATATAAACAGATGATTTAATATAATGTTAACATATACTCCCTCTGTCAATTTATGTTTTGAGATTTTACTGCAAATGTCACATCCATAACACTATATATCTAATTATTTTTTTTATTAAGTATTATTTTATATAATCTATATTCTAATCGTTCCTACTATAAACAAATAATATAAATGTATTCATTGTCCAACGTGTGTTTGTATGTCATTTTATTTTATTAGTTTACTTTTGGCTATTATTTTATTATTATTTGCCACTTTTAATATTCATTTTATATCTTACATGTTTATGAAAATTAGGGACTCCTTTTTTACTAGTGAAACAAGCAACTATGGCAAACATTTAAAAACATTTAAACACTGCTTATTAAATAACATAAAAAAGCAATTTCCAGAAAACATCTCTTGTCTATCTTTGCTGTAATAACAGCACATAATATTTTACTGGTTATGATAACATAATAAAGCTAGTATTCAGATTTTTGAAGAAGGATTTTTTCACAGTATTTCCTATAATATTTTTACTTTTGGAAAAAGTCTTATTTGTTTTATTTCGGCAAGAAAAAAAAAGCAGTGCGTCATTTTTTTTACCATTTTAAGGTCAATATTATTAGCTCCCTTGAGCAATATTTGTTTGATTGTCTACAGAACAAACCATCATTATACAATAACTTCCCTTATTACACTAACTTTAACCTAATTAACCTAGCTAAGCCTTTAAATGCCACTTTAAGCTGAATACTAGTATCTTGAATAATAATATCTAGTTAAATATTATGTGCTTCCATCATGGTAAAGATAAAAGAAATCAGTTTTTAGAGATGAGTTATTAAAACTATTGTGTTTACAAATGTGTTGAACAAAACTTCCCTCCATTAAACAGAATTTGGGGGAAAATAATAAATCTAAACTGAACAGTGGGGCTAATAATTCTGACTTCAGCTGTATGTGTTCAGCTTCTGACCTTGTTGGCAGTCTTGAGCATCTCCACCAGCTCCCAGAAGCTGATGAGAGCCCTCTTGTCCACACGCTCCATGTAGACGCGAAAATGATCCCGATATACAGAGTTTGACATGATCTCCTCGAACTGGAGGATCTGTGAGAGGACAATAAACACATGAAGAGAACTCAAACAAAGAATAAATCACTTGAACTCAAACAAAGAATAAATAAATACATAAATAACATGACGATTTCTAAATGACCCATTTTTCCAGGTAGCATAAGAAAAGCCCTGTTTGTCCAGTACTCCATGACGTTTACAGTATGATCATGCAGTGATGTTTAATCTTCACACACTGAGGTCTATGTGCTCTGGGGCGCATCAGTATAGGGACATTCAGAGCTGTTTGTGTATGACGGGATGCCTGGAGCTACCAGGATGACAACAGCAGGTCATATGAGCAAAACTCAGATGCAGAAAAAATGACTTGGTCAAAACATGTTTCGACACTCATCATATGTCATGAAACACAAGAGGACAGAAAAATAAGAGCTACTATATTATTTTCCTTTCTCTGATCTAAATGCTGTTAAAGGATTTGTTTATCATATATAGTTATATACTGATAAACTATCATAGTTTATCTTATTTAAAGCTAATATACAGAACATAGCTTTAGTCACTTTTTTTACTCAAATCTTCATCAAAAAAACACTCAAAAATGCAAACTGATTTGATGTCAAAACTTTGACATCCACACACTGATGACCTTTTGACCACCAAAATAATGATTTAAATCAGGGGTCTCAAACTCAGTTTACCTGGAGGCCGCTGGAGATAGAGTCTAGGTGAGGCTGGGCCTCATCAGGTTTTCCACAAGAAATTAATTATAATATGAATAAAAAAAAAATCATCTTATTTTGTGTTAAAAAATAAAGAGATTTGAAAAGATTTTTTTAACACAAAATAAGAAAAAAAATGTATAAGAAAATAAATCAATCAGTAATACATGGTAATAATAATAATGATAATAATAATAATAATAATAATAATAACAATGGGTGACGCAGTGGCGCAGTAGGTAGTGCCTCACAGCAAGAAGGTTGCTGGTTCGAGCCTCGGCTGGGTCAGTTGGCGTTTCTGTGTGGAGTTTGCATGTTCTCCCTGCGCTCGTGAGGGTTTCTTCCGGGTGCTCCGGTTTCCCCCACAGTACAAAGACATGTGGTACAGGTAAATTGGGTAGGCCAAATTGTCCGTAGTGTATGAGTGTGAATGTGTGTGCATGGATGTTTCCCAGAGATGGGTTGCGGCTGGATGGGCGTCCGCTGCGTAAAACAAATGCTGGATAGGTTGGCGGTTCATTCCGCTGTGGCGACCCCAGATTAATAAAGGGACTAAGCAGAAAAGAAAATGAATGAATGAATAATAATAATAATAATAATAATATTTACTGTTATCCGCCGTGCTGTTGTTACAGGAAAAAGAAGCAACACTGTGTTGTTGTCATTTGTTTCGAATACTTTTACATCATATAGAAATATATGTAATGTTCATTGTGTGAGGCAATGAAATTACAATGTAAGTATCGTGATGCAAATGACCCACAAATAACAGTCCTTTTTTTTTTTTTTTTAAACAATGGAAGTCCATGGGACAGTTGCTAGGGTGGCATAAGTGGTTGCTAGGGTGTGGCTAGTAAGTTAAAAGGTAATCAGTGATTGGCAGATTGGTAGTCTAAGTTAAATGAGCCCAAACTTAAGTCTGACAGTCTGGCGAAAAGTTATGATTTTCTCAAGCCACTATAAATATGATATATTATTTATATTTTATTTAATTATAATTACATATATATATATATATATATATATATATATATCCTTTTTTCTTTTTACTACTGCTATCTATTGTGTGTACTGTTTTTTTTTATTATATTTATGTATGTTACTTTATGTAAACTCTATAAATGCTAAATGCTTTGGCAATATATTTGTAACATTTGTCATGCCAATAACGGAAAGAGAGAGAGAGAGAGCTCACATTAACTCTCCAAGTGCCATTTCAGTTCACTTACAAGTGAAAAACAGTAATTAAATGACTCACTCTGCCTAATCTTCAAGAAGAGCCCACAGTTAGCTCCTCCGTCATGTTCTGTGGCTGACTTGACTCGCTTTGGGACACAGTTCCAGCTTCTCTGGATCTCGTTTGATTAGGCTCATTATCAGATTTACTTGTGGTTTAAAAAAATAAAATATGCTTGACTGCCTCTGCTATTTTGAAAATACAGATATCATTTACGTAGGCCACTATGTCATTGTTTATTTTTGCTGCTCACCCGCCCCCGAGAGCCATATACCCCACCGTTATTGGTAGGTTCGTTCAGCTCTGCACACAACACTGTAAAGTGCCATACATATCAAACTCGCAGGCCACACTAACATTAAACTTTCAAATTAAGGCGGGGGCCAGAAACTATCGGAGTTTGAGACCCCTGATTTAAATATCTTATAATGTAAGAAAGTTTTATTATTCAATTACATATGTACACTTGACTTTGTATACCTACAATTCATGTAAACTAACATGCAAATCCAATATTTGCTTTAAAAAAAACAAGGCAATAATCGATTAGTTTTTTGACATACATATTAGATGTCAATTAGATGCTGTTTTGACATCAAGGTAGACTGACATTGATTTGCATTTTTGATGTTGAGTAATTTCTTTGTATATTTTAAATTCTTTGAACTTTTAAAATTTCACATTTAGTTATTAGTTATTTAGTTATTATTATTTTTTAAATGTGTATATAATTTACATTTTTATTTCAGTTCTTATTTTAGTCAAGATTGTGATTGTGTAAAACTGTGCAGCTGCTTTATATTAGTATGCACCTCAGTTTGTAGAAAAACTACTTAAGGTATAGAAATAAAAAATACTTTTTTTTATTTTAATTTTAGTATTTTAGTACACAGTTCACCCAAAAAAAGAAAAAAATGCTCCTTGTGATCAACTTTAATCATGTACTTTTCTAATTATTATTGTTTATTCAGTAGTTTGGTATAACAAAAGAACAGATCACCAACAAAATAAATAAATAAAACCCAAAACTGAAAATTCTGTCATTGTTTACTCACTCTTTACCTGTTGACACACACAAAAGAAGATATTTAGAAAAAATGTATAAACCGGTAACAGTTGACTTCCATAGTATTTGCTTTTCCCACTATGGACGTCGGTGGTCATCTTTTTTTGATCAACATTCTTCAGAATATCTTCTTTTGTGTTCAACAGAAGAAAGAAACTCATAAAGATATAACGAGATAACAAGGGATGAGTAATTTATTTATTTTGTGAGTGAACTATCCCTTTATTTTTGATGAACTGTTCCTGTAATATATCAATCTACAGCAGCTTCATATTAAATTTGATATGTGCTTTATATCATTATGCACCTCAGTTTGTAGACAAACTACTTGTGATAAACTTTGATCATGAAAGTTTTCTAATTATAAGACTTTTAGTATTTTAGTACACAGTTTACAAAAAAAAAAATGCTGTTGAAGGGATCGTTCACCCAAAACTGATAATCCTGTCATCATTTACTCACTCTTCACTTACTCACTTTTAACCAGTTTGGCTTTCTTCTGTTGAAAACAAAAGAAGATATCTTGAAGAATGTTGTAAACCAGTAACCATCGACTTCCATAGTATTTGCTTTTCCCACTATGGATGTTGGTGGTCTGTTTTAAGTCAACATTCTTCAGAATATCTTCTTTTGTGTTCAACAGAAGAAAGAAACTCATAAAGATATAAAAAGGTGAAAAGGAATGAGTAATTTAT
>CAIGQZ010032675.1:2030290-2042034 GCA_903798205.1 Danio tinwini
TGTTGTGTTCAACAGAAACTCATAAAGATATAAAAAGGTGAAAAGGAGTGAGTAATTTATTTATTTTGTGAGTAAATTATCCCTTTATTTACTTTTTTTTTTTAAATATATCAATCTACAGCAGCTTCATATTGAATTTGATATGTGCTTTATATCAGTATACACCTCAGTTTGTAAAAAAGCTACTTGTGATAAACTTTGATCATGTAGTTTTCTAATTATAAGATATTAAAATGACTGTAGGTATAAAACAATGTTTTGTACTTTTAGTATTTTTAGTACAGTTCACCAAAAAAACTAAATAGCTGTTAAAGGGATCGTTCACCCAAGACTAATAATCCTGTCATCATTTACTCTTCACTAGCTCTAAACCTGAGTGACTTTCTTACTTCTGTTGATATTTTGAAGAATGCTGTAAACCAGTAACCATTGACTTCCATAATATAAGTTTTTTTTTCCACTGTGGACATCAGTGATCACCAGTTTTTGGTCAGCATTCTTCAGAATATCTACTTTTGTGTTCAACAGGAGAAAGAAACTCATAAAGATCACTTGAGGGTGAAAAAACTGAGTAATTATTTATTTTGTGTGAACTATCCCTTTATTTACTCCCCCTCAGGTCATCCAAGAGTTTTTTTTGATGAACTGTTCCTTTAATATATCAACCTACAGCAGCTTCATATTGAATTTGCTTTGTGTTTTTCTGCGTTCAGACGTGTAATTTTCTCCTGTACCCGTTGGCTCTGAGGTCCGTCTCCTTCTTCCTGGCCTCCGTCCTCCTGCTGCTCATAGTTTGGTCCCCCGAGGAGCCGAATGCGCTTCTCGCACTGCTTCTTGGCCACCGTGAGCTGGTTAATGTAACGCTTCATGTTTCTGGCACGTAACAGATCGGCCTTCAGCGCTGCCGCCTCTTTCCCTTTACTGTCTGCAGAAACACAGAGAGATGTTTAATCTCACTAGGCCTGTCACAATACAAATGATGTTTTTGTGATAAATTGTCACAAAAAAAATTGTGATAAGTGATTTTATTGTCCTTTTAAAGCCATTTTGTGCCACTATATGTTTTACACAACAGCATAATAATACAAATAGGCATCAAAGCATTCAAGGGACAAAAACGCTTCATTCTTAAATGAATGAGCTTTATTTATATTTATTATTATCATTTACTATATTTATTAGAGAGGTGAGGATGAAGATAAAGAGAGTAAATGCCCCATCTGATTAGTTAGATTTGGATAAACAACCTATACATGTAGCACACAAATGCTTGGCACATACAATACATTTTACTTATTGCACTTCTCTGCGATATGGATATAGCATATACTATTGTGCAGCCCTTGTCTCAGCACAATTCGCCTGGCCCTGGAAAACCACATCACAGTCCTTTAACAGCTGCTGTCATTGTAATAGACCAGCGAGAAGATTTATAGATCTGCCCATTACAGAAAACATGAGGACAAATAAACAGCCCAGAAACCTGACACTTTGTGAAGAACATAAAATTAAAATATTTTATAAATATGCATTAAAATAACCAGCTTTAATGAATCAAGCACTGACATGAAGACATCATCAATGAACTTCATCTCCAGTCAAACGCGCTAAAGAAAACCTTCATAATTATAGTTTATTAGATGCATATGCTGTATGTGTGAAGCTGAGATCACATTTATCCCTCTGAGATCATGTTCTGATTGGCTGTTCTTATTAAACACAATGCAGCATTGCACAACACTGTAAAAAAATAATCAATCCAATAATACATATAATTAGGCCTGTCACAATAATCAATATATCGACTTATCGCACAACACATGGACATAAATTCAATTATTTTTAGTGATGCAATAAATATCGCCCATACATAAAAACATTTCTAGCAACATTTTAACTGATGCAACATCTCTACCTCTACTGGAGGTGTCAGTATGGTTAAAAACTATAAATACTATAAATTACTATAGTATATTTTCAAGTGGATGTCTGACAACTGAAAATAGATCTGGTAGCAGATATATTACTTTTCACCTTGCACTTTTTTGTTAACACTAATTATTATTCATTTAGGTTATACGTTTTCACATTCTGATTCCAACGCCTAAATATTGAATTGTTAAAATGACTATAATTAAATTAAATATTCGTAAGGATAAAATATATAGTGTGTTTTTTTGAAAGAGTGTACTTGCATCGTGATATTATATTATCATTCTGGCATTATATAATGAGTGGCATAAAATGGTCTTAAAATGACAATAATATTGTTTATCGCAATATATTTTGGTGTAATATATCGTACAACAAAAAATAGATATCGTGACAGGCCTACATATAATTTACAAAGGAAGGAAGGAAGGAACAAAGAAAGAAAGAAAGAAAGAAAGAAAGAAAGAAAGAAAGAAAGAAAGAAGGCATAGGATGATAACAGTTTTCAAGGTATACTGTGGTTTTAAAAACTCAAGGTAATAAAACTTTTCTGCTATATCGTTTTCACGGTATTTACAAGGTGTTTTTTTTTTACATTTTAAGTTTTTTAGTATCAACAGGATCTTCAGCAGAAAAGATATCCAAGATGCCGTTTTAAATTGTAATGAAATCTGTGTTTTTTTTTTACGGTGGCCGAGAGAGCTTAACATGCTGCAATTTAAGAAAACGCATGCAATTACAAAAAACACATCATTTTGACAAATGAAGAAACGCGCTGCATTTATTAAACGCGCTGTATACTAATAAAACAACGTTTCACATTAAATCATCAGTTTATTTAGGCTACTATTTACAAAAGACAATCGTGTAATCAGGATATTAAAATGAACAACAACAAAAAAACCCTCATCTTTAAAAGACCACCAACAACTTCACTGAGCAACAGTTATGGCATAATAACACATCCATATCTAAGCAGGGACCGTCATGTGTTTGGGGCCCCTTTCTTAGTTTGATGGTGTTTTTATGTAATTGCTTGTGTTTTCTTAAATTGTGGCGCATTAAGCTCTCTTGGCCACTGTAGATTTTAGCCCTAACGAAGACAGCAGAAGTATACAAATACTGTAAAACCGTGATATTTTTATCCAAGGTTATCATACCATCAGAATCTTATACCGGCCCATGCCTAAACACAAGTAAATGTAACTTTTTCACCCAGACCCAGAGATCAGATAAATAGATTAAAAAATGGTAAAACTCAGCTGTAAATCTAGGGAAGTAGTAAAATAAGTTTATTTCCCATAAAAGTGGAGGGTTCCTGTAATGCTTGACGGAGAGTAATAATACACCATCAATTGAAACACTATGTTCTCATCAAACAAGTTAAAACAGGACAAAGAATAGCCTTTTACTTCCCAATTATGACGTTTTATGACATACATTTTTATAACATTATAATTTAACCTCAGAGAACAGTACAACGAAAACAAAAAAGCCAGTTCATGACCCTGTTAAGGCAAATTAGAAAACACAAAAATGAAAATGGAGTGCACACACTGAGCTTAAAAGTTCATGAACGTCAAAATGAAGCGATGTGACTGGCTGATGTGTTGAAGACCAACTTACCTTTCTGTCTCTTGAGCTGAGGAATACTGCTGATGGTGGTCGCCTGGATGATCTCCACAACTATCTGATACCTGCAGAAAAACAACATGATATTTGAGTGACTCTAATGCATAGACATACACAAGATATCACTTTTTTTAAAGAAAATTGCGGAGCTTTGTTTTATAATTGATCAAATGTTCTGACTGGCTTTTAGTATCCCAATTAACCATTTTGGGTTTTAAAAAAACTAAACAGAAACCTCACAGAATGTATTCTGTTGGTTAGACTTGAGAGTTTTCTGGAGGTAGACAGAAAATTCCCTTTGGGTTAGGAAAATGGTCTAGGAATGCTCACTCTCTTTCAGGCATGCTTTAATTTGTTAACAAAACGATAAAAATAAAAACTTTGAGCAACGTTCTGGGAAGATTGATTTTTGGTTACCTAAAATTCCAACAGAGAATATTCCCAGAATGTTCTTATTTGGTTCCCAAAAATAAAGAACCAAATAGGAACAATAAGAGAAAGTTAGGAGAGTTTCCTGTTTTTGCTTGGATGTTGCAATGTGGTTGTCGTTAGTGATTTGTTCATAAAAAAAATAAATAAATAAATAAATAAATAAATAAATCTGGAAAACGTTGGGCCAGTATGGCAAATGCAAATAATAAAAGTAGTGATTTCCAAATTTAATTTGACTTGTATTTCATTGCAGACAGTATGAAGACAAAATATTTCATGTTTTTTTTGTCAACTTTATTTCATTTGTAAATATACATCCTTTCCTGTGCATTTTTAAATGTTAAAATATTTTTTTCATAAAGCAGATGATCATGATTGGTGTATTGTTGAAAATAAATGTTTTGCTTTATAATCCAGTCGCCCCAGCACACGAATAACACTAAAATAACAATTCATTCAAAAGCTCCCATAAGCTTTTAAGATTGTGTAAAAATGCAAACTGATAAATTGCATCATATGTATAAACCCCTTAGGAGATTAGTTTAATCCAGTTTGCACTCATACGGTATACTTCAATTAAAGCAAGACTTGCCACATATTTCTAAACAAAGCAACCTTATAAACTAAATATCAAGTCTGCATGAACAGTTGTGTGAGTTAAAAAATTATCCTCAGGGGTCGATCTAGAGAGAAGGGTATTTTCTGTTCAACTCAGACTGTGCAGAATAAAACCGCTTCCACGAACACATCACACCACTGAAGAATGACAGCATTAAGATTTCAAGGCTACTATTGTTTCATTGAGAAACTGCTTAGAGAATAACATTTTCACCCTAAATTAACGCAATGCATTCTCTGGAAATTTTTATTACAGATTTCTGCTGTTGATGGTGAGGCAGAACGAGACTGAATGAAATTGCTTCAAGTCAAATCAGGGTTTCTGCAGGTTTCACCAAGTTAAATTTAAGACTTTTTAAGACCTTTTTAAGACCATTATGAATGAAATTTAAGACTTAGGCTAAATGCTAAGGATTTTTTTATATCCCTGTTGGAAAAGATTTTCACTTGCCCTATCAAAAAATGATTATAATTTAACACATTTACCAATACAATAATAATCATTTAATTAGGTCAGTGTCCTCAGCAGTAAATAAATGGAGAACTTTTAAACAAATGTTACTGTAAGGAAAGTAATTAAAACATTATGGATACTATAAATAGTTCTAAATGATATTTTTAAATAAAAAGTTTTACTGAGAATGGGATTGTATGGGTGTTAATAGGCCAGATTGAGTAGCTATACATGAACAAAGGAAATTGAAGACCTGTTAAAAAAAAGATTTAAGACGTACAACACAATATTTCAGTAGATTTAAGACTTTTTAGAGCCTAAAACGTAGCTTTTGAGATTTAAGATATTTAAGACCTCGCAGATACACAGCATATAGAAGTAATGTGAGACTCTGTGGTCATAAAGGGATGGACATGGTCAGCAACAATACTCAGGTAGGCTGTGACATTGACATGATGCTCAATTGGTACTAATGGGCCCAAAGTGTGCCAAGAAAAAAAATCCACCACACAATTACACCATCCATGCACTAATGTTGTTGCGAGATGTGGATAAAAGACTTCCAGTGGCTTTAAGTCCGCTATGAACATAACTAAAGCCATTCACTTTAAAGTCTGTGGGACGGGGTTTACAGGTAACAGCGTTTGCCACTGAATCTACACATTTTAAGCGCATGAGGTTCTGTGTAATCCTTCATTTAATCCTCTCGATGCTGTCAGCCATGCAAGCGGCAGCTATATGTAAAATTTAACACAGCTCATTAAAAGACTGTTATTGCCATTAAGATGACATGCAAATAATAAGTTATATTAACATAAATGAATACGTTAAACTCCACATTTATAATCCTCTTAGTCATTGACATTATCTTCAGCAGGTACAAAACTCTAATGGCGGGCAGCTGCTTCTCACTCAGGGCTGTTTATGTTATTAGTGGGTGGGGCTTTCCCACTACATTTTTACCATTTTAGGCTGGTTTTATTCACACACTGCTGCCACACAACTGCGTTTAAGCCCCTTATTAAAGTGTCTTTGCATAGTAGGTCCCCTTTAAGACAATAATATGAATTTAACAGCATGATTTTTATGCATTTTATAACAAATGCTGCAGTATTACATAAAGTAACTTCTAAGTGGGATTTAAAAACAGCATCATACATGCATTGTCTTTCCATAGATTTTTGCACTAATTCAATCAACACAAAGCTGCTTTTCAGAGATCTAATCTTGAAGCTTTATTTCTCTTTGTCTTCAAAGGAAAAGAGCCACAACTCAAGCTGTTTTTACAATCTCCGCTCCGTGTGTTTAACAGTGTCACCTAGCAACAATCTCTTTACCTGACCTCAGGTTTTCTTCCTAGTGTGTATAATGAGATGGTCGAATTATAGATGCTGAATTTCCTTGACACAATGAACATCCCCTTTTGCAGCTCTCTGGCTCTTTCAGCTTCCAAACAAAGACTGTTTAACCCTTTGTGCATGTCGAACTGAAGCCCATCTGCAAAAACACCCTCTCTGGCTGATGAGATGTTCAACTGTAGACGTGAAGAGACAGATCGACTGAAGAAAAACCCAAAAGGAGTACAGTCGTCATGGAAACAAAGGCCTCTGGTAAACTGTAAAGTTGACAGACAACCAGCGAAATGCTTTTATTGAAGCTGACAGTACACATTACATTCGTTTTAATAGGAACGCCACATTGCATAACTGTTCAATAAGATTTCAACAAGTAGGTTATGATATTTAGCTGATATTTAAATGACTTCAGATTAACTAGTCCTATAGTCCAAAATTCTAATATTGGAAGACACAGCAGCGTCTCAGTTGTTTTCACAACTCTAGTTTGAAAAAAGTCAGGAAATTGGGTGTGTCCAGCTCTGTTTAGGGGGAGGGAAAGAGGTAAGGTTTTGCATAAAAATGGGAGTTTCCGTTTGGGCACACGCTGATTTTCACAGAAGCAAAACAAACACAGACGCAGAGGAGAAAGACAGTGACTGTGTTTACATTAGTGATCAAATTATTTGCCAAATACTTAATTTGTCGACTTTAACTGCAGTTTGGCACTTTCACTTTCATTCAGAAACATTTCATGCATGCCCCCCATGACAAACAAGATATTGGATGCGAGGAATCAATTAATTTAACAACATAAAAACGGTGGAACAATTGGAGTGGTTTTGAGAATGACCGCAACTTGGCGTAGGAGTGCGGTTTCCCCACCCACCAAATTAATTGACAGCTGCGTATTAACATGTCTCCATAGTAACACTTATAATCATAACAACAAGACAGGACGTGCGCAAAGCAACCGGGAATAAAGGATCTGTTCAGTTCACTAGGATCATCAATCATCAACAAATGTGATAAAGAGTGAGTTTTACAAGTTTATAATGTTTTAAAACAGAGCATGTTAATGAATTACAGCGATTTACTTCAGCTTTACTTCATTACCACAGCCGCTTGTCAGAACAATTATAAAAGAAGACGCTTCAATCCTGGTTTGTAGACGCTAAATCAGCTTTATTTTGTATATTAACATAACGGATATCCATACAGCAGTGAATATTAACCTGTACCCTGTCACATTTGCGTGCAAAAACTGTGCAAAGCTAAATGTGCACGCTGTCTGTATGTGTGTGTGTGTGTGTGTGTGAACTTTGTAACGACATTGTGTGACTCATCGTAGCAACACCACAACAAATGCATCAAATACTCATTGGTAAAGTTCTTACTGAGGCATTTCTCACAAATTAGAAAAATACTACAAACTATAAAATACTACTTATGAAAATACTTTAAATCACAGACAAATCCAACTGCCCAACACAAGCGAGCTGCGCTCCAGACTAGATCAGCTTGATGACGTATAATGTCTCTGACACCGCCTGTAGTCCCGATTAGCAACTTCATAGCAACCATCTATTTAAAGAAGAGTAACCGATTAAAAAAAATCAAGAGTGTGCTGTAACTGATGTGTTTTATGTCGTAGAATAAAACGTTAAAGTATCTTGAGTTTGTGTTAGCCACGGACCTTTTTTAAGCAATTTAACTGAAATCCCATTAAAACCTATTGACTTTGGGATGAGGGAACAGGAACTGCTAAAATGCTAACTCGCTTCCGGGTTTTTGCATACAAATTGACGTCATAGTTCCCCCACTCTATTGCTCAATGCCAGAGGCAGAGGGGTTTCTTCTTCAAGCCATGTTTCCACTAAAGACTTCTTACCTTTGTAAATTGCAGTCTTTGCTAAAGCTTTTGACAGCAGTTGTCATTGGGATGACTACTAAAAACCTCTACAAGCAATTCCTGACACATTTCCAGTCTTTATGATGCCAGTCAAGACAGCACATTATAATCACAATGCTTTTACTTCAGTATGACCTCTCCCGGCTGTCACTTCCCTATCCATCTCCATCCTTTAGTCTCTGAATCAATACGCTGAAAAGTTTCTCCGAGGCTTTAAATGTCATCGTGTCGCAGATATTTCATCCAGATCTGAACTCTGACGGAAGAAACATCAAATGACAAATGTCCTCTGTGATACGACTCGATACCGTGAGCTAAGAAAACGACAATAAATGACAGTGCTGACTTCCAGTTCACCTATTTAAAGAGTAAATTGTCTAAGTGAAAGAAACTGAAATTGCTTTCCAACAGAACTATTTTTGCACTGAAATAAATTGGTCTGGATGTGGTGAAAGGGTGGAAATCCAGACGACTTTAGTGAGTCATCCGCCAACTCTAAAGCTATGTTAAAACACAATCAGATTAATCAATAACCTATTAAAGCGACAGATTTACTAACAGCTTACGTCAGGACAGACTCTCTTTTGGTGTTAAAAATACTTTTAGGTTTTACTTCAGAAAAAAAAAGTTAAAATAAAATACAATTTTGTTAAAAATCACAAAACTAAGTTGCAATTTTAAAACAAACTCAAAAAAATAATTAAAACACAAATAAAAACGAATAACAAACTAGTACTTTATTTTATCTTTGTTTTTTTCTGGCTCTGCAGATTTATATTATCCCCTTTGAAACAATGTTTATTGATATACACTCATCGGCCAATTTATTAGGTACACCTTAACAGTACATGGTACTGAGTACAAAAGGGGGTCCCCTTTTGCCTTCAGAACTGCTTTAATCCTTTGTGGCATTGCACCACATTCCAAAGGTGCTCTATTGGATTGAGCTCTGGTGACTGTGGAGGCCATTTGAGTACAGTGAACTCATCAGACCAGGCAGCATTTCTTCAATCTTCTATTGTCCAATTTTGGTGAGCCTGTGCCAATTGTAGCCTCAGTTTCCTGTTCTTAGCTGACAGGAGTGGCACCCGGTGTGGTCATCTGCTGCTGTAGCCCATCCGCCTCAAGGTTGGACGTGTTGTGTGTTCAGAGATGCTCTACTGCATACCTCGGTTGTAGCGAGTAAGTTACTGTTGCCTTTCTGCTGGCCATTCTCCTCTGACCTCTGGCATCAACAAGGCATTTGCCCTAGAGATGGTTGTTTGTGAAAAATCCCAGTAGATCAGCAATTTCTGAAATACTCAGTCCGCCTGGTACCAACAACCATGCCACGTTCAAAGTCACTTAAATCAACTTTCTTCCCTATTCTGATGCTTGGTTTGAACTGCAGCAGATCGTAATAAGTTGAAATAAGTTTATCTGGATGTGGCAAAATGGTTGTAATGCAGACGGCTTTCGTGAGTCATCCACCAAGTGTGACTCAAGCTACATAAAAAAAAGATGAGCAATAATAGAAAGTAGAAATAGAAAGTTCAAAAACATACAATAGGTACTGAACTCAATACTTCTGAAGACCCTAATAGAAAGTGTCACTAAAAACACAAACACACAGGCTGTTTTTTGTGATTTATGAGGACTCTCCCTTGGTATAATGTATTTTATACTGTAATATAATTAATTAAATATATTATATATATGGCCTTAAACTACCTACTAAACCAACCCTGACAGGAAACCTGTGGCAAAATTTGAATGTGAAAAAAAAACATTTTGTAGGATTTCAAATAGTTTTAAATTTACAGACACAAAATAAACACACAAGTGTTGTATATTAATAATAATAAAAAAATAAATAAAAATAAATAAATAAAATGAATTCATTAAAACATTTATAGAAATAAAATAATAAATAAAATGTAATAAAATTAAAAATATAAATAAATAAAAAAGTTAAAAATAAATATATAAAATAATTGAATAAATTAAATTAATTAAAAAAATGATTAAAAACAAATAAATAATAATGAATAAAAATAAATAAATAAATAAAATTTAAAATAAATAAAAATATATAAATAAAAAATAAATAGTAATTAAAAAATAAATAAATAATAATAAATTAAAATATTCATTAAATGAATAAATATAAAAATAAATAAATAAATAAAATAAAATAATAAATAAAACACTGAGTGTTTCCTGTCAGCTGAAACAGAGTTCAACAATATAAAATAATGTAAAACAAATATATAAATTAAAAATTATTTCGCCAGCTCTAATAATAGCAACCAATATCCTACAACAATAAAGCCCCCACCCACCCACACACGTCGGTTTGGTGTGCCCCAGTCTTAAAGGTGCACTAAGAGATTATTGACAAATGAAGTTTACATCTGAAAGCCTCACACAAAAACATGCACACTGACAGCCAAACATGACCACACCCATTTTTGATATCTCTGCTATAGACACACCTTTTACTGCTGATTGGCTGCATGTGTGTTCTGGGACTCTGGGTTCAACACTGGATTATTCAATTTTTGCTTGGTGCACCTTTAAATACCTTTTATGGGAAACAATGAGCTTTACCCCTTTTACCCTATTTTTTTAACATGCGCATGAATGCAATGACTGCAGACGTCGTGTGCTTCATACCTGAGCTGTTTGAGGAACTGTATGTCAGAGCTGCTGCTGATGAGCTTGATGAACTCCTCGTAGGACGGCGCATACGTGTATGCTTTCTTATGATGCTCGTTCACCTGCTCCCTGTGCTCTAACTGAGCTAGCAGCATGCGGTTAATGTAGTCCGGATCGCTCAAAACATCCACCAACGGCTTGAGCACTGTAAAGAGAAAAAGAGGGAACCAATTAAAAGCTTTATACCAAAACCTTGAGGGCTGACAAGCATTTTAAGGCATTAAAGGCTCGACATAAAAACCGCTCCAAAAGGTAGGAAGCATAATTACATTGTCTTTCACACTTCACAAATCACAAGCTACTCATAACTGAATTTCAAGCAGTTGAACTAGTCAGGCAAAGCTTTTAAAAAAGATAATTACTGTAGCAGCACAAGAAGTTACTTATAAAAAGCTGCTCAAGACTTTAAAAATGCATAATTAGCCGATTACTTCATTACAATCAAAGCATTTTAAAGATCTCTATTAGGGTAAAATCACTGCGTAAAACACAATTACACAACAAAAAAATGCAATATTCAAGAATTTATATAAAATGTACATATTAATGAATATACATAAAAATTAAGTAAAAAAATCTTATTTTAAAATGAAAAAAAATTATATAATATAATATAACAAAATATAACATAACATAATATAAACTTTTTTAATATAAATACAGAATTACAGAAACTGTATATACAGAAAGCATTTAAATTTGAAAGCTAGGGATATAAAGAAAAGAAGTATAT
>CAIGQZ010032675.1:2042434-2072905 GCA_903798205.1 Danio tinwini
ACTAAAGTAGACATCGTTAGCGGATACATGGGCATCCTCTCAGTAGCAAACAAACAATGCGTCAGCTCACGTGTAATTTCGCAGCCGCGAACACATCATTACATTATGACAGAAATTATATTTTTGGGTGAATTATATCTTACAAATACAGTATGTGAGTACACTTTTAACACAATTTGGAGATGTCCATGTTGCAGAGCAATGCATGTAAAACAATGTGAAGACTTGTGCGGTTGACTTTACGTTTCTTTCCTGACCTTGAAAATATTATTGGCTAAATTGTAGAAAAGCTGAATTAAGATGGTGTGTAAAGATTGAGATCGCAATCTTTTTTTGATTAATAATGCAGCTTTATATATATATATATATATATATATATATATATATATATATATATATTTACAGTATATATAAACATGTAAAAAATATCCAATCAATGATTCTGAATTCAATTACAAAAACAAACACAATTAAATACAGACTGATTAATTATTATTATTTACTTAAATACAGACAAGTGATTTAAAGGGCACCTAGGTTACCCCTTTTTCCAGATTTAATATGTCTTTTGTGTCCCCAGAATGTGTCTGTAAAGTTTCAGCTCAAAACACCCATCAGATTATTTATTATAGCTTTCACTACTTTGTGTTTTATAGCTCTCAACAGATTTTTGCTGTTTTTGTGTACTGGGCCTTTAAGGCTAGTCCTCCCCGCCCACTGTTCACACGTGCCTGTCAGCGTGCCTCAGTCTCCGCCCTCGGCTGCCTCAGACAACTGACACATACAATAAGGAATAAGATCTCACGAAACGTTTGTGAGAAAAACTACAGTAAGACCTTTACCAATGATTATTTGATGCATTTGTTGTGTGGAGCTGCAGGATGAGTCACACACAATGTCGTTACAAAGTTCACGCACACACACAGACACACACACAGACACACACACAGACACACACACAGCGCAGACACAGCGCAGACACACTCGCACATACATACAGCGCGCCCGTTTAGCTTTGCACTGTCTTTGCATGCAAATGTGACAGGATACAGGTTAATATCCACTGCTGTATGGATATCTGTTACGTTAATGAACAAAATAAACCTGATTTACATCCACTAACCGGGATTAAAGGGTCTTTTTTTATAATTGTACTGACACACAGCTGTGTTGATGAAGTAAAACTGTAATTAATTTTTCATTCAGTTTTAAAACATTTTAAACTTGTCAAACTCACTCTTGATCACATTTGATGATGATTGATGATCCTAGCAAACTGAACAGACCTTTTATTTACGGTTGATTTGCACACGTCCTGTCTTGTGGATTTGATTATACAGTACATGTTACTACGGAGACATGTTAATATGCGGCTGTCAATCAATTTGGTGGGCGGGGGGACCGCACTCCTACATCATATTGCGGTCGGTCTCAAAACTGCTCCAATTGGTCCACCGTTTTTATGTTGTTAAAAAAAAAAAAGGACTGGGTGTGTTTATATCACCCCACTATGACGGTCTATACACTATACCTACACATGTCTGTCCAAACTGCTTGAAAAGTAGATTTTTCACCATAGGTGCCCTTAAATTTTAAAACCTTAACTGCAAAAAAATATATAATATATATAACTGTCCACTACAGAAAAGTTGTCCATATGGCAGCAAACATGCTCAATTACAAATATAAATGTATTGCAGCACTCACTTTTCTCCACAGAGACAAATGTGGACACTACTTGACAATTCCTTCATTCAGAACAAAACAATCAATCTGTAGGTGTGAAAGCAGCCTAAAATCTTGTTTCAGTTTTCCTTTCCATCATAAATAGTTGCTGCATATGTAGATGGCAGAGAGGGAACTAGGCTATGGAAGAGCTAATGAGAACCCACACAACACATCACACATGAAATCAAGCAGTTACTCTGAAAAGCTCATCATGCTTTCAATTAGGATGAGATGTGAAAAGCTACACGGGGTCTTGTTGACGTAGCGCTGATGAGGAACGCTGAAACGCAACAGACGGAATACGAGGCAGTGCCTCATTACTGCCAGACAGAGCTGCCGATGACGTCTTGCCATGAAAAAATAAAAAATGAGTGGCAACCTGCCAGTCTGAAACAGCAGATGCAAATGCTTCCTCCAATATTAATCCGGTCCAGAGGAAAATGAGTTAAAACTTAATCTAGCAGCTGCATCCTGAAGCAACAGCACAAAAATTTGTATTTTAATAGCTATGAATCGTTTATACACATATTGTAAATATTACTGGTGGGACAGTTCAGTTGGTATCACGATTTTGTGATAACCACTCAAGATACTTACCTCCATGTCAATTGATAAAAAAAAAAATAAAACATGAACCATTTGGTAAACCATGACGAATCAGCTTTTGCTTGTTTATGAACTGTCCCATCACTAATATAATATTTACATCTCTTATCTTAATTAAAGGTGCTGTATGTAAGTTTTTGACTCTTCTAAAGCATAAAAATACATTCTAGAGTTCACACTTAGCTAATGATTAATAATAAAGCTTGTTTGGCATGCTATCCCGGGAGAGAGCCCTAAACTCATGAGATCCTCGAGCCCTGGGCTCCCTCTCGTTTGCAGGGCGAGAGGGGAGTTTGAGTTCAGGTAGATCTCGATGAACTCCCCCGACTTATTTCTGGCTAATGGAATGGCTAAGAAGACATGTACACTTGCTAAGAGCTTGGCTATATGTTCAATGTACTTTGGATGTGTGTTTTTGGACTGTGGGAGGAAACTGGAGAACCCGGGGAAAACCCTGCACAGAAATGTCAACTGGTTTAGTAGGGACTTTAACCAGAGACATTCTCGCTGTGAGGCAACAGTGCTAATCACTGGGCCATCGTGTCACCCATCTGAAAAGGAGGGGGGAGTAGGGGTGTTTCAAGACAAAGATACTGAGATAAGAAAACTGGTTATTTATAGTGAGTTAGAAATCATCTGATTGGTGAATCGATCGTGAGCTGATGCGGGACCAGCTGTAAGCAATCATAAGCATGTGATCGAAATTTGTTTATGAATAAAACTTCACATAAAATGTTTGCAGATATTTAAGAAACACGCTAAGTGAACACACTTGCTTATCTGAAAAACAATGCTGAAGATATACTGCTTTGAAAATGTGATTTACCTGCCGGACTTTTAACCCACCCACAGCCACTTTAGCCAATTATATATCAGCACCCGGGTTACCTTGTTGGAAAACCGTGCATTTCATTCATTCATTCATTTATTCATTCATTCATTCAAAAAGGTGCCCGTGACCAAAATGCGACCTCCGATGGACAGTAGCAACCTCAGATTCAGAGTTCTGCATGAAGTGGTTGTTAATTAGCAAATAATATAAATATTACGAGCATAACCCCGTGTTCTAACAACATGCTACATGATGAGATACGCAGTTATGAACAATTTGGCTGTTTGCACCAGACCTGTGAGAAATAGAAGCAGTTTCTAATATATCAATTTGAGGTGTTTGTTATGACAAAAACTCCTTTTAATAGAGAAAATATTCCCTCTATTGAGTGTCGTTGCTTTTATTTAGAACACAGTTTAAATCACTCGCTCCTGTACTCGATCTGGCAACCTGCGCTTCCATTTGTTTTGATCCAAGAGTGCAATACCTAGTTCAACCACTGGGTGTCAAACTTACATACTGCACTTTTAAGGCCCAATTCCAATTTTACCTCTTAGCCCTTCCCCTTACCCCTACCCCTCGTTTTGCGCGTTCACGTCAAGGGCTAGTGGTGTCCCAATTCTCTTTAGCTTGAAGGGGTAGGGCTAAGGGCAAGGGGCAACCCCTTCAAACGAAGATTTTTCAGGAGCACACTTGAAATGAAGGGGTAAGAAGTTTTCCAGAATACACCTGCCACAACGGCAGTTATGCTGAACCCGGAAGTAAGGAGATCCACAAATTAGTATTTTTTTGTCATTATTACGAATTTTTACGACAAACAAACACATGTTTTAATATATTCATAACCGCGTTCGTGTTTTACCGTCATGCTTTAAAAAAAATCTATAATCTAAAAATCTATAATTCCTAAGAAGTATAAGCCGGCCTTTAACCACTGTATTTTAGACAACCCTGTAAAATTCACTCCTCCTCTTCTTCAGAATTGGCTTCTGGTTCACACATATATTGCTGGATTACTCAACTTACTATTATGTAGTGTTTACTACTTTACTTAAGTGAGTAAAAGTAGATTAGTGTGATTCAGATGAGACAGGTCAAATTTGCATATTCAAAATTTCAAGTATTCTAAAGAAGTAAGGCTTTAAGGCTGATTTATACTTCTGTGTTACGTGCATATGTATGGTTTAGCGCAGCCTTCAGACGGTCACATAGCCCTTGCCGTGGCTGACGCCAATGAAAAATGTAACTAAACATTGGAATGATGCGTAGTGCAAGCTCTGTGATTGGTCGGTTTGGTAGCCGTGATGAGTGTGGGTGGAGCTGAGAGAAATGATGTGAAATTATGTGAAGGATCTCCAGATGGAAACTTTTGTTTTGTGATTACCTTATGATTAAAGTTGCTGCACATCCACTAGTTCCCACTTCTGAATGAGCGAGTTTTAGCTACTTATAGTATTCCGAAAAAAACAATATCACCCACGAAGAAGAAACTTTAAAACAAATGAAACCTCACTGCCAGCTAACGTTTCAGAAGTGTTATTGCAGAGCAACACAAACAGCACGCAGAAGTATAAATGCACAACTGTGCGCAAGGCAGGCTCTGTGGGTCACGGCAATCACTCGACACAGAAGTATAAACCAGCTTTACACTTACATTTCAGCCATGAAGAACTTATTTAAAGACATTTAAATGAGCCCTAATGTGGGTTTCTTTCTTCTGTTGAACACAAAAGAAAAAAACTGGACAAATGCTAGTTGATTGTACCCAGTGACTTTAATAGTAGGATAAGAATTACTATGGAAGTCAATGGATAACATCAACCAGCATGTCAAAATGTCTTCATTTGTGTTCATTCAGAGAAGAATGAAAATCAATTATGTTTTGGACAATTTTTTGGGTGAACTTTCCCATTAATTGTAACAATAAAAAAATAAAGTCATTACTGAATCAGGAGTGTGTGTGTGTGTGTGTGTGTGTGTGTGTGTGTGTGTGTGTGCTTTGTTAATCCATCATTTCTCTGCACTTAAAGTACCTGCAGTCATCACAGCCTCATTCTCTCTTCAGCATCTGTCTGTCTGTCTTCAATAATAGATGTCATTAGTAATTTCACAGCAAATCACAGACAATTGCAATCACACATCTGCTGCTCATCGAAAAAAAGATCCTGGAATCAATTTTCTGGTCAAAATCTGTAGTACATGTCTGATGAGCCCTTACACAAAAGGCGCATTGTAAGAACTCTGAACAGACAATCAGCTCCAACAGACAGACGTCGATTGAGAATCTGTAACTCCAGCCAAAAACAAGATTTTGCCCAAAATCTAATTCTCATGTTGTGATAGTGTTGGTGAAAGGAGGCTTTGTTCAGACAGATGGGGATTTATCAGTGCGTAGAACATGAGCAGTAAAGCTCTGTGCTTTTTTTTTATTAATGAAGGCAAATTATTTATACTTATCAAAGTCTTGTACTGCTGTTCAGCCGTATTAAAGAAATATCTTCGTCATTACACCACGTCAGGGAAAAGTCATGACAAACAAGAGCTAATCTGTGTGTGACAAACCATTCCCAACAGCGCAGTTTGCAAAAGGCATTGATGTGGTTTCATATTTCTCTCCAACATTAAAGGCTAATGATAATAACACAGTTCTGTTCGTTTCTTAAAGGGATAGCTCTCTCCAAAAAAACTAATAAAACCTCAGCCTTGACTTTTTTCAAAACTGTTTTATTTGTATTTCATAGTTAGATTTTTTTATGTTCTATTGAACACAAAAGAAGACCATTTGAAGAATGGTGAAAACCGGTAACCATTGACTTCCATAGTATTTGTTTTTCCTACAATAAATGTCAATAGCTATGTCTCTATCCACCTATTTTTAATTATAGAGATGCGCATAAAAATACGGTTGATGGAAACGCCAAGATGAGCAAAATTTTTGAAAATGCGCATAAAAAACGTATGTGCACAACTGTGTAGGATAAACTTTTTATTCAATAAGAAAGAATGCGTATAAACTATGATGGAAACACTTTTACCGCACAAATTCCAGCATGCGCATTAAAAAAGGTCATGTGATTTAGTTATAAGAGATCATGTGAGGATAGAAATGTGTAAATGGACAAACCAGCAGGCTGAGCACACTGTAGAACACCAGAAATATTGTTTTGGTTATTCTAAACCACCTTAACCATTTCAGTATTACTGTTATTATATTATTAATGACCTCCAGAACTGTCAAGAGCGTCTGTGCTCTGTGTCTCACGCCTTCAAACGCCACCACACGTTCATCGCCTGTCAGCATTGTCTTCTGAGGTGCAAGTCATTTAATAAATGAGGAAAAGATCCACACAGCTTCTCCAACCACAGTAAATTTTGTTTTTATTTTAGATATTTGGCGCCAGTTTATCAGGAAGTGACGACCTTGTTCTCTTTGAGTCGTTGGATGGAAACGCTGCTTTATTTGCACGTCTTTTATGCGATATTCCAGCTTTGCGTATACATTTAATTTGCGTCTTTGGATGGAAACATAGCTAATGGTTACAGGTTTCCAACATTCTTCAAAATATCTTCTTTTGTGTTCAATTACAGAAAACTCAAACTAGTTTGTAACAAGTTAAGGATGAGCTGTAATATGAGCTGTAATATGATTGTTTTATGGTGAAAGCTTAAATCGATTTAAATTGAATAAATATTAAAGGAAAAAACAATATGTTGTAAATTATTATAAATTGTATGCAAAATATTAATATATTTAAAACATACTGTATTCTTTTTATCCTCATCAATGTTAAAAACAGCTGATTAATCATTTTGGACACCCATAATCAATTAGGGTAACATAATAAGGTTGTATCAATCAAAGTTATAACATTATAAATAACTTCACCTTTAATCAAGTTAATGCATATTCGCTCAAATAATTATAATATAAAAAAATCTAAATCGTCATATGTTCTCTTAGGTCAGTCAGTCACTCGTAGTGTTTAACCTTAGGATGCAATGAAGACCACAACTCCCATGATTCCACACTCAAATCAAGCTACACCTTTGTTTGTTGTGAATACACGCCTTCTAGTGGAGAAAATTATATAATGTGCATTTAAAAGCCTGTGATTCCAAATTCTAAACACAACTGTAGTGAATGAAGCTGTGAATGAATAATTGAATCACTGAGTCACTCGATTTGTTCAAAAACTGATTAATTTCGGAACGAAACACCAAAATGTTGCTCTGAGACACAAAAATGTTAGACTCTCATCTTTGTTTGAAACTATTGTTGTTGGCAAAACAGAAAAAAAACAGCTGATACTGCATCTAAAATGCAATTCACGTAATATTAACTTCTTTTAAGTTAGGGTTATCAAGTTCACATTTACAATTGATTGATATTCTGGAAAACAGCACTGTTGCTTATGTGATATTTATGCAAAAAAAAACAACTGCATCACGTATACCAGACTTAATCCACCAATGGCCCAACGATTCCTTGCATTTTGCAAACATTATTATGTATGTTATATTTAGCATTTATTATGTATGTGATGTCTTGCATTTATTAATGTACAGTTGAAGTTAAAGTTATTCGCCCTCCTGTGAATTTTGATTTCTTTTTCAAATATTTCGCAAATAATGTTTAACAGAGCAAGGAGTTTTTCACAGTATTTCCTATAATATGTTTTCTTCTGGAGAAAGTCTTATTTGTTTTATTTCAGCTAGAATAAAAGCAGTTTTTAACTTTTTAAAACTCATTTTAAGGTCAATATTATTAGCCCCCTTAAGCAATATTTGTTTTCAATTGTCTACAGAACAAACCATCATTATACAATGACTCCTATTTACCCTAACTTGCCTAATTAACCTAGTTAAGCTTTTAAATGTCACTTTAAGCTGAATATTAGTATCTTGAAAAATATCTAGTCAAATATTATGTGCTGTCATCATGGCAAAGATAAAATAAATCAGTTATTAGAGATGAGTTATTAAAACTATTATGTTTAGAAATGTGTCGAAAAATATGTATTTCCGTTAAGCAGAAATTAGGAAAAACATATATATATATATATATACATATATAAGGGAGTGCTAATAATTATGACTTCAACTGTATGCAATGTTTTGAAGACTAATGGACAATCACCCAGTGTACTGTAAGCTGTAAGAAGATCCAGGTCACCTTTAGTAGTGACGACCTCCACCAGGAGGAGGCGCAGACTGCGAGAGCGAGCATCCCGCACGGGCAGCAGACGCAACAGGAGCAGACGAGCACAGCAGCGCAGGAAACGCAGCTCCTCATCTGGACTCTGCAGACACGGATGCAACGGAAACGGCCGGGGAACTTCCTCCAGCCTGGTGAGAGACAGAATAAAAAAAGAAAAAAGGTAATCTTATATGATAGCTCACTTATCTGTTTGTTTATCTGTCTTTATTAAACTTTTATTTGGCAATGTGGAAAGTCAATTCAATAAATTGATATGAAAATTAAATTGGAGATTTAGAAATTATTATCTCCTTAAAGTTTTACTTGTTTGTTTTATTTCTTACTATTGTTTTATATGTTTACATTATATTATATTTTATTTTTATATTATTTTAGCAATGTTTATTTTATTAAATTTGATCAAAGCAAAAAAAATTATATGAAAATTGAAATGGAAAAATAAATAAATTTTCATCGGATGCAACGGAAACGGCCAGGGAACTTCGGGTGGGGAATATTTTAGTTATATCTAAACTTTTTATTGTTTTACTTCCTAGTATTGTTTTATATGTTTCCCTTATATTATATTTTTACTTTTCTATTTTTTTATTCCATAAAATTTGCTCAAGCAGTAAAATAAAAAATAATAAAATAAAGAAAAAAGTAAATAAATAAAATAAAATAAAAAATGATTAAACAAATTATTAAATTTTTTTAATAAAAAAATGATTTTAAATACAATTTAAATAAATAAAAATTTAATTAAGTAATTAAATGTAATAAAAGTATAAATAAAATTAAAATTTAATTTAAAAAGTTATTAAATTAATAAAATAAAAGATATGCTGTTATATATTTGTGTTTTTATCTACAGTGAGGGAAATAAGTATTTAATCACACTGTGATTTTTCAAAATCTCCTACTCATGGAGGGGTCTGGAATTTTCAGCATAATTGCAATTCAACTGTGAGAGACAGAATCTAAAAAAAAAAATCAGGAAATCACATTATATAATTTTTTTTACAATTTATTTGTAAATTACTGTATCAAATAAGTATTTGATCACTTGAGTCAAGCATTTTAAATATTTAGTACATAAGCCTTTGTTAACAATTACAGAGGTCAAAGAGTTCCTGTAGTTCTTCACCAGGTTTGCACACACTGAAGGAGGGATTTTGCCCTCTGATCTTCTCTAGATTTGTCAGGTTTCAGGGCTGTCTCTGAGCAACATGGAGTTTCAGCTCCCTCCAAAGATTTTCTATTGGATTTAAATCTGGAGACTGGCTAGACCACTCCAAAACTTTGTTATGCTTCTTACGAACCCACTCCTTGGTTTTCTTGTCTGTGTGCTTTGGGTCATTGTCATGTTGGAAGACCCAGCCACGACCCATCTTTAATGCTCTGACTGAGGGAAGGAGGTTTTTGCCCAATATCTCACAATACATTCACTGTAGGTATGGTATTATTGGGATGATACACATCATTCTTCTTCCTCCAAATTCGGTGAATAGAGTTAAGACCAAAAAGTTTTACTTTGGTCTCATCTGACCACAGGACTTTCTCCCATGAATACTCTGGACCATCCAGATAGTCCCTGGCAAACTTCAGATGGGTCTTGACATGGGCTAACTTAAGCAGGGAAACCTTTCGTGCGATGCATGGTTTTAAAACATGACATCTTACTGTATTACTGATAGTACCCTTGAAAACGGTGGTCCTAGCTTTTTTCACGGCATTGATTAGCTCCTCCCGCATAATTCTGGACTGATTCTAGACCACTCTTGGCATCATTAATACCCCACGAGGAGAGATCTTCCATGGGGCCCCAGTCTGAAGGACATTGACAGTCATCATTAGCCTCTTCCATTTTTTGACAATTGCGCCAACAGTTGCTCTTTCTTGGCAATTGCCCCGTAGCAGTTTCAGCTTTATGAAAGTCTACAATTTCATCTCTTGTGTCTTTTGACAGCTCTTTGGTTTTGGCCATGTTGCTACTTAGACTTTTGACTGATTGTGGGGTGCACAGGTGTCTTTATGACAGCTAGTGACCTCAAACAAGTGCTACTAAATTAGAATCATGAGCAGAGTGTAGCTGGACTATTTTAATGCAAAATAACAGGTCTTTGAGGGTCAGAAATTTGGCTGAAAAGCAAGTGATCAAATAATTATTTGACAGTAATTTACAAATAAATTGTTAAAAAGTCATACAATGTGATTTCTGCATTTTAATTTTTAGATTCTGTCTCTCACAGTGGAATTGCACCCATGCTGAAAATTCTAGACCCCTCCATGATTTCTAAGTAGAGGATCTTGAAAAATCACAGTGTGATTAAATACTTATTTCCCCCACTGTATATATGATTATCAGGTCACTGTTTGTTTCTTTTTTAAATGCAAAGAATCATTGAAAACTGATAAAGAGCAAGATGGATGTCAGTTCAAAAGGTGAAAAGTGTCAAATAATTCAAAAATGGACAGAGACAGATAAACAGAACAGGTGGAGGAGGAAAAGAGAAGATGTCTGTGCACTCAGCTAATGAGCTGGCAGATCGATCACACACACGCATAGAGAAAGAGAGAGATGAAGAAACGACAGGCAGAGATGCTGATTACTGCATCTGCATCCATACACACACACAAAAATACAAGTATGTAAGTGTGTGTGTTTTGAGTAAAACTAAGGGTTGGAATTACAGGCTGGAGTCGTCAGCGGCCATCATGATCAATCAAACTAAGAAAATTGTTTGTAAAGACTGTGTGTGTGTGTATGAGTGTGTGAATGAATGAGTGTATGAGAGTGTGTTTTTAAAGCAATCAGAAAGCTTTTCTCCGTAAACTCAAACAAACCATATGAATCACTTTGCGTTCCTTGTGACTCTTGAAAATCAGAATCAGAATCAGAATCAGTTTTATTGCCAAGTGTGCTTCACACACACAAGGAATTTGTTTTGGCAACAGAAGCTTTCAGTGTACATAAAGTGACGAGTGACAACACAAAATTAAATACAAGAAAAGAAAAGGCAATAAACATTAAACATTAAACAGAGATGCAGTTAGTCAAAAAGATCTGGATGTTGAGTTGTATGTACAGATATGCTGTAAATATACAGGTTATAAGGTGCTGTGTACAAGTGCGTATGAGAAAGTATTGCACGTTTATTTCACAGTAGGGGAATATTTAACTGTTCATGAGGTAGATGGCCTGAGGAAAGAAACTTTTCCGGTGTCTGGCTGATTCTGTGCTTGGTGCTCTGTAGCGCCGACCAGACGGTAACAGTTGGAACAGGTAGTGTGCTGGGTGTGAGTCGTCCAGAGTGATTTTACGAGCCCTTTTACTCACTCTGGAAGAGTACAGTTCTTGAAGTGTAGAAAGTGTAGTGCCAGTGATTCGTTCAGCAGTCCGGACTATTCGCTGTAGTCTACGGAGGTTGGTTTTGGCAGCTGAGCTAAACCAGACGGTGATTGAAGTGCAGAGGATGGATAGGATGACAGCTGAGTAGAACTGTACGAGCAGCTCCTGTGGCAGGTTGAACTTCCTCAGCTGACGAAGGAAGTACAGTCTCTGCTGGGCTTTCTTCACAATGGAGTCTATGTGAATGTCCCACTTCAGATCCTGAGAGATGGTGGTGCCCAGGAACCTGAATGACTCTACTGCAGCCACAGTGCTGTTCATGATGGTGAGTGGGGGGAGTGCAGGGGGGTTTCTCCTAAAGTCCACTATCATCTCCACTGTTTTGAGCGTGTTCAGCTCCAGGTTGTTGCATCTGCACCATAAAGCCAGCCGCTCCACCTCCTGTCTGTATGCAGACTCGTCACCGTTCCGGATGAGGCCGATAACAGTAGTGTCATCCGCAAACTTCAAGAGCTTAATGGAGGGGTCTTTTGCAGTGCAGTCGTTTGTGTACAGGGAGAAGAGCAGTGGGGAGAGAACACATCCCTAGGGGGCACCAGTGCTGATGGTGCGGCTGAAATAAAACAATATTTCAGCCAAAAACTAAGGCTTCCGATCACACCGAACGTGTTTTTTTTGCATTGAAAAGTGTTTTTTTTTTTTTGCATTTGCCTGGAAAAGTGAGACATGTTTACAAACCATTCTCAACCCAGAATTTAAGCACGGTTAGACAACCATGCTGAACCACCTGGAGTGGTGAAAATGACAAGACATCACACTGTTGCCTGGCTGACAATGTTTCCAAAACTTGCTAGGCAGAATCACTCTACTTATTTTATTATTATTATTATTATTATTTGTTATTCAATAAAGTAAATATCAGGAGACCAAAAACAGAAACATCTGATCATCATCCATGTTCTTGTTTACATTACATTTATGTCATAAAGGCAATGACTGGCGCATTTGTATCACATTCCAAGATTTCCATTATCAGCACCACAGTGGAAAATTAAACTGTTTTCGTGCTGAAGACTGGACTAGATCGGTGTGGAATGGGATGGCTAAGCAAACAGAACCTGGACTGATCAGGAGTTCCCTGGAGCATATTCTTCAAAAGTGTGCTTGGATCTTTGTATGATTACACTTGAACCTCTGAAGTCACATAGGAATGCTTTGACAATGTTTTTGTTTCCTTTTATGGAATTCTGGAATGTTTGAAGACCCTTGCTGTCTATAGAGAATTAGAGAGCTTTTGGGACTCATCTAAAATATTTTAATTTCAGTTTGAAGATGAACAAAGTCTCAGGGGATTGGAACAACATGAGGGTTTAGTAATTAATGACAGAATTTTCCTTTTTGGTGATCTTTTTAACCCAACTTTAAAGCACTCCTAAAAAAACTGAGGTCTAAATATTATTTGAAACAATATTATTTATGAGATGGCAAGGCCATTGCCCTTTCCTAATCAAATTACAGTTCTCTAAAAGCTCTAGATGTTCTTCTAATGGCTGCTATTGAGCTAAAGATGATACAGAGATGATGAATCTCTTAATGCTTTGTCTCTGGGCGCAGAGCCAGTGACACAGTCCATAAACTCAGAACAGCACTGAGAGCATCAACTATTATGTCTGACTTGTTTTTTTCTTGCTTTGATGCAGTGTGAGAATGATGTACATAAAGTACTGGTCAGTACACCAAAGCACATTTAGCCATTTTGAAAATGACAACATGTTGGAAATTACCCCTTTTTTTTCCGGATATTATCTTGCTGCATGCAGCGTGTGATGTAGCCGTTTGTCATCATTAAAGGTCTGCAAACTTCAAAGATCAAAACCGTGTGACAAAAACAACAGTTCAAAAGAAAAAAAGCAATCCTGAGCTCCATGAAATGGAGTCAGTATTTCCAGTCTTCATTCTGGTGAAAAAGGGGCGGCATGGTGGCTCAGTGGTTAGTACTGTCGCCTCACAGCAAGAAGGTCACTGGTTCGAGTCCCGGCTGAATCAGTTGGCATTACTGTGTGGAGTTTGCATGTTCTCCCCATGTTGGCGTGGGTTTCCATAGGGCTTCGATTAATCGAATGGAAATTGCAAATGCGATTACGCAAAGCTGCGATTGTCGTGCACATCACCTCAAGGAAGAACGGTGTGATTTGTAGTAAATCACCTCTTAAAGGCCAGAGGGTGCTCTCGCAGGAACTCACTAACCGGTCCAAAAAACACAAGAAGAAAACCAGGGAGAAATAGTGGCTGCTGAATAAACAGGAGATTTTTCAGTGCCACTGAAACGATCCAAGACCTGTAAAGAGATGATCTCAAGTTTTCCACATTCCCTGAACAGGCCGTAGCAGCTGCTGTGGGGGTCATAGAAGTGAAGAGAGCATGCGTCTGATTCCTGTGAGACTCCAAGGACAGACGAGTTTTCGCTGATGTCCAGCGTTCTTTAGTCTCCAGCGCCTAGACTACAGCTCTCCATAAGACGTTTGGCCATATGAGAAAAGGCCGTTCCAAACTGAGCCAGGTTTCTCTCAAGGTTTTTTTTCTTCACTTTGCCCATTGGTGAAGTTTTTTTCCTTGCCGCTGTCGCCACTGGCTTGCATCATTCGGCACTTATGGAGGTGCGCATCGATGGATTACTCTTCAGTGTTTGGACTCTCAGCAGTGAATATTAAAACACATTGAACTGAACTGAACTAATCTGAACTGAACTTAAACTCTGGAAACTGAACTACATTTCAATTCACTTTAATCTTGAATGTGAAGCTGCTTTGACACAATCTACATTGTAAAACCGCTATACAAATAAAGATGAATTGAATTGATTTAACTGCTTTCATTGACTCAGCAGGACTAATAAACACACGACTATGGAATCATCTCACAGAAGGATTGATTTCAAATTCTCTACTACAGTTATGAGGAGAGTTTGGAGTAAAAACCCTAAATTATATGTTGTAATTTCACATACAGCTTTTACAATAGCTTATTGAAAAGCGACAGAAACAGTTGTCATTTTTCCCAGAACGATTATCTCGATGTCATAGTTGACCGATTAGAACGAATTTGAATTAAATCGCGAAGTAAAAAAAAGTTAAATTGTGTAGCTTATTAGTGTGGTACAACATTGTGTAGTAGTCTGCTTCATCTAAACATATATGCTAGAGGTTTCCTAGAACAAGGTTTACTGACAAAATGTGCATTAAAAATTGCAAATTAAATTGCCCCGCCCCAGATTTAAAGAGATAAAATACATTTTCTAGATTGCTGAAAAAAGAGCTAAGGCTGCTCTGTATATTATAATAACATGCAAGTGTTTTTTTAGACCTTGGGTGGAGGTAAACCAGTTGCAAGGGACTCCAAAACAAAATCAGGACCTTTAAAAACAGCATAAGTTGCACACTTCAAAACTAGTAGTTTTTATATCAGTACTAAAACTGGGTTGTTTAAAAGTTAAAAGTTTAAGTTCTGTCTGTCTCCATTACCAGCACCTAAAATGTTATGCGTCTCACCTTGTGTTAGCAGCTTTGAGGTCACAGAAGTGCTGGTGGAGGGTTTTGACCATGTCGTTACAGACGAGGTTGACCACATCCACCTCAGACAGACGCATTCGCAGCTGTTTGATCATTTCCCAGAAGTCCTCCGACAGCATCTGATACAGCTGGCCCTCATCTCGACTCAAGGGGACGTACCACGACAGAATATAGTCCCGATAGCTGTAGTCAAAAACTGCAGAGGAAGAAAGAATCACTACTGATTAACACAGCTTTACCTCTTTTAAATACAGGGTTCATACACATTTATATTACTAAAGTTCCATGACTTTTCCAGAATTTTCAAGTACATTTACACGATGGAATGTTTTATGTAATGTCTACATATACATGGTATATAATAAGAAAAACAATGACGTTCACATTTATTACAGCATATCATAGAAGACGCAACAATCTATTTTGTTTAAATTTGTTTTTATATCTATGTAAAATTTATTTTGATAATGCTTACACAACACTAACAACATGAGAGCAAGTTTTTGACCAAGGACAGAAAAAAAGTAAAGACAACTAACCTATATTCAAGTTAGGGCTGCACAATATATCGTTTCAGCATTGGTATCGCAATGTGTGCATCCGCAATAGTCACATCGCAGGATATGCAATGATGGGATTATAGTTTAATATAGAGTTTAATCATAATGGAGTATCATGTGCATGCATTTTAAAAAGATAGTACACCCAAAAATTATTCACCATTTTTATTACACCCTTCACTTGTTTCAAACATTTATGAGTTTCTTTTTTTTTTAATAAACACCAAAAGAATATAATTTAATAACTCCAATATTATTGAAACAAGTGAAGTGTGAGTAAACAGTGAGTAAATTTTAATCTTTGAGTAAACTGTCCCTTTAAGGCCTGTGACTGCATGAACATTTCAATATTATCAATTTTAAAACATCAGGCCACAATACATTTTTTGTAACTTTTAATAAAGATTAAATAATACACAATGAAGACTATGCAGTGTTGATTATTCAATATCTGTACCTGAATACTGAATACCTGAAAACTATAATTCACTTTTATTTTTTCTATATTTTATCTATCCTTGTAATTTATTTGTTCTATATTATTCGAGATTCACTCCTCTACAAAATCCCCCCAATTAATCCAAATAAAACTGTTAAATCATATGGTGAAATTGTATTCGCATCGCAATACATATCACAGAAATACAAAATATGGTAATGTCAGATTTTTCCAATATCACACAGCCCTAATTCAAGTTTACAGATATTTGTTAAACTAATTTCCATGACTTTTCCAAAACTTTGTGGGTTTTTCTGTTTTTTCCAGGTCTGAAAAATGCCATGTCAAAATTCCATGACTTTTCAAGGTTTTCCATGATCATATGAACCCAGATAATAATAATGAGAAACCGACGCGTCGTCACTCTACTAGCAGATTCACGATACGTCACCGATTTTAATCCTGCCCCAAAAATTATTTTAAACCCGGAATATGAAATTAGCTGACTTTTCTGATGAAGTTTCGGCTTAGTCCCTTTTTTAATCTGGGGTTTACACAGCGGAATGAATCGCCAACTTATCCAGCATATGTTTTAAGTAGCAGACACCCTTCTAGCTGCAACCCATCTCTGGGAAGCATCCATACTCACTCATTCACACTAATACACTACGGACAATGTAGCCTACCCAATTAAAACAAGGCCTGAGATTAAAACAAGGTTAAACATCAATTAGCAAATATTTGAAAAAGAAAAAGAAATTCACAGGAGGGCTAATAATTGTGACTTCGACTGTATATCATATACTGTATATTAATTTTAGAAATGTTCTGCATGCTTAGAATAGAGAACAGTAACCACTTAAATAAATTAACAGTGTTTCTGATTTGCAACAAACACCACCCACCCTCAGATTTGCTATCTACACAAACGCCAGGTGACAGATGGCACAAATGTAATGGCACTACCAGGAGAGAGATTACCACTGGCTGCAGTCTGCTGCCACAGACTTCGTATGATGCCAGAATCTGACACCCACTGTAACTGCAAACACACACAGTCAAACTGAAGAGAGAGATCCAGAGAGGAATCTGTTTCAGTGATGGCCTTTCTGCTGAAATCTTTGGTTTGCAGGCATTTTCCTCCCGGCTGAGCCAGCACTATTTATAGCCACAGTGACCTCATAAAATGCGCTGACTTTCCCCAGCTGAGCAACAGGAAGTGCTGCTGACACTCTTCCCATGCACTGTAGTTGCCTTCATGCATCTTCCTCTTATCAAATGACAGGAAGTATGCAAGGCTGAAAGCTACAATAATTCTGTCACCATGATAAATATAAAAAATATAATATAAATAATAATATATATATATATATTATTATTATTATTATTACTATTATTATATTTATTTTTTGTTTTTGTTCGAAAAACATTGTTTTATTATTATTATTATTATTATTATTATTATTATTAGAAAAATAAAGAACATCATATTTTTCTTCTCGACAAAGTCTTATTCCTTTTAGTTTGGATACAATAAAAATATTTTTAATATGTATTTTTATATTAATTTTAATATTAAAATATTTTTCAAACAAGGCCAATATTATTAGTCGTCTTAAGAATTGTATTTTTGAATGGCTACAGAACAAACCACTGTTGTCCAATGACCTAGTTAAGCATTTAAACAACTGAATTTAAATCAACTGAATGCAAATATCTTACAAACCAACTGGTAAAATATTATTATTAAAAAAAGTTAAAACTTCATTAAAACTATTATGTTGAAAAAAATGTATCTCCGTAAACAGCACAGAAATCATTTCACAGGAGGGCTAATAATTAAAAAAATATATTACATAAAACATACAATAAGTAAATATAACCATTTTAAAAATAAATAAATAATGAATAAATGAAATAATGTAAATATTAAATTGTTTAACAGAAACACTCAAAAAAACAAAAAATGAACTTAAATCATTACAGTTATATTATTTGTAACACAATTCTGAATCACAACTTTGTGAACCAAATAAACTGATTCACAAAAGAAAAAGATTCAAAATTGTTCAAATTACAATTGTTCTTTGAAACAGGAGTGAAAAAAGATGCATAAAAGGGACGGAACACCCAAAATTAAAATGTAATTAAAACCTTTCAGATTTTCTTCCGGAGTTCACCTGTTGTAAACTCAGTTTACTGGACATGATTTGAAAAGGCATACACCTGTCTATATAAGGTCCCAGGGTTGACAGAGCATGTCAAAGCACAAACCAAGAAATGAAGACAACGGAATTGTCTGTAGACCTTTGAGACAGGATTGTCTTGAAGCACAAGGCTGGGGAAGGTTACAGAAAAATTTCTGCTGCTCTGAAATTTCCAATGAGCACAGCGGCCTCCATCATCCGTAAGTGGAAGATGTTTGGAACCACCAGGACTCTTCCTAGAGCTGGCCGGCCATCTAAGCTGAGTGATCGGAGGAGAAGGGCCTTAGTCAGGGAGGTGATCAATAACCCGATGGTCACTCTATCTGAGCTCCAGCGTTCTTCTGTGGAGTGAGGAGAACCTTACAGAAGGACAACCATCTGTGTAGCAATCCACCAATCAGGCCTGTATGGTAGAGTGGCCAGACAGAAGCAACTCCCTGCCTGGAATTTGCCAAAAGACATCTGAAGGACTCTCAGACCATAAGAAACTAAACTCTCTGGTCTGATGAGACTAAAATTGAACTCTTTGGAGTGAATGCCAGACGTTATGTTTGAAGAAAACCAGGCACCGCTCATCACCAGGCTAATACCATCCCTACAGTGAAGCATGGTGGTGTCAGCATCATGCTGTGGGGTTGTTTTTCAGCAGCAGGAACTGTAAGACTAGTCAGCATAGAGGGAAAGATGAATGCAGCAATGCACAGAGACATCCTGAATGAAAACCTGCTTCAGAGTGCTCTTGACCTCAGACTGGGGCGACGGTTCATCTTCCAGCAGGACAATGACCCAAAGCACACCACCAAAATATCAATGGAGTGGCTTCACAACAACTCAGTGAATGTCCTTGAGTGGCCCAGCCAGAGCCGAGACCTAAATCCTATTGAACATCTCTGGAGAGATCTGAAAATGGCTGTACACCATCGCTTCTCATCCAACCTGATAGAGCTTGAGAGGTGCTGCATAGAGGAATGGGCAAAAATTCCCAAAGACAGGTGTGCCAAGCTTTTGGCATCATATTCAGAAAGACTTGAGGCTGTAATCGCTGCCAAAGGTGCATCAACAAAGTATTGAGCAAAGGCTGTGAATACTGATGTACATGTGATTTTTCAGCTTGTCTATTTTTTATAAATTTGCAACAATTTCAAAAACTCTTTTTTCACATTGTCATTTTGGGAGATTGTGTGTAGAATTTTGAGGAAATCAATGAATTTATTCCATTTTGGAATAAGGCTGTAACATAAAAAAATGTGGAAAAAGTGAAGCGCTATGAATACTTTCCGAATGCACTGTATGCAAAGACAACTGACAGCCATTGACTTTCATAATAGAAAAAAACACTATGGAGGTCAATAGCTACCAGTTTCCAACATTCTTCAAAATATCTTTTGTGTTCAATGGGAAGAAAGAAACTCAACCAGGACTAAACTCTCTCCTCAGGTTAAGAGTTTGGGTGTCATCTTTGACAGCTCACTCTCTTTCTAGTCTCATATTAATAATATTACCAAGTCTGCATATTTTCATCTTCGTAATATAAATCGTCTCCGCTCCTCTCTCACCGCTCACTCCACCTCTATTCTCATACACAGCCTTGTCACTTCACGCATTGATTACTGCAATTCTCTCCTTTATGGTCTTTCACAGAAATCCCTCCATAAGCTTCAACTGGTCCAGAACTCAGCTGCCCGCATCATCACCAAAACTCCTTCTTTTCACCATATCACCCCCATTTTACAAGATCTGCACTGGCTTCCAATCAAACCCAGAGTAGAATATAAAATCCTCCTGCATACATTCAAGGCCATCTATAACCTCTCACCTTCTTACTTGTCTGATCTTCTCCATATCACCACTCATTCCCGCTCTTTTAGATCCTCCTCCTCCATTCACCTCTCTGTTCCCTCAGCCCGTCTCAGCACAATGGGGAGCAGAGCTTTCAGTCGCTCTGCTCCCAAACTCTGGAATTCTCTTCCTCCTGACATCCGCAACATTGACTCTCTCCCTCTGTTTAAATCCAGACTTAAAACTCATCTGTTTAAAATAACATACTCTTTATAACTGCATACCACACTCTGTATCGTCTTTGTATTTTATCATCTTCTCTATTTTTATACTATTGGTTTATTTTTAATTATTGAATTGTGTATATGATGTTGTACAGTGACCTTGGGTTTCTTGAAAGGCGCTTTAAATAAAATGTATTATTATTATTATTAAACTATGACAGAATTATTATACTTTTAAGTACGAGAAAATAATTAAGTGATTCTTGCCTCAGCAAATATCACTAACGAGAAAAGAAAAGACATGTAATTTTCTGGACTGATAAACATGACAGCCGGCTGTGCTGAGAAACAGGAGGGAGTGTCGTCTCTTCATCTCTGAGTCAGAATGAAAGATCAGAAACTGCTTGACTGAACATCATTCACTCGCTTTAACCAGACCACTGATGCAGGAGCAGTCACAAACACAACCCGAACGCCTTCTTCTCTCCGTTATGCACTCATCTTAAAGAGAGAGCGAATCAGACAGGCACACAGAGATTAACAGGCCTTTCAGTAAAAACACCCACAAACAGCCAGCGTCCCCTCAGGACCCACTGAGTCATGAAAGAAATACCATCATGCTAGCAGGAGAGCAAGATTAAATTTATGGTTTCGAAAGAAGTCCGTTATGCACACCAATGCTGCATTTATTTAGTCAAAAATGAAGTAAAATTGTGACATTTTATTCTAGTTATTAATATTAAATAATGTTTAGGGTGAAGAGGGCTTATTTGTGTCCCTGAATATGAAAAGCATACTTTAACACTAGCAGAGACAGTAATTGAAATCAAGTCCATGTGAAATGTACAATGTTTATTTTGCTAGCGCAGTGACTACGTTTACATGGACATCAGTAATTGAATTATTTGCTTTAATCTAATTAAGACAATAATATGAGTTTACAAGAGTTGCTTTTTGAGTGTTACTTTCATGATCGCGTTTTACATGTTATAACGCATAATTCGATTAACGTCATTGCGTCACCGCACTATCCGCATTTCCTCCAGAGTTTCATGTAATTTCGGGTGTTTCATTTTTCATTTGTCGACTTTAACTGCAGTTTGGCACTTTCACTTTCATTCACGAACATTTAATGCAAGTCCACCGTGACAAACGAGATATTGGATGCAACTATGAACTGCTGGAAGTGTTGTTTTAATGGAAGTTCATACCGCATGCTGAATGGAAGAAAAAAAAAAACTGCATTTCACGATGCAGGTGTCTGTGGTCTGCCCTGACTCGGTAGGTGCAAAGTGTCAATCAGCCATGCGTGTGCGTGTGTGTGTGTGTGTGTGTGTGGACTACCCTGCCAAAAAGCGGCTTAAAGTCCTACATGACAGTAATAGTTCGATTAAGGTGTTTACATGTATGTACTGCACTTCAGTAATGCGACTAAAATTGGCATACTCCACATGTCTTAATTCGATTTCTCTTTAGTTCGATTATGACCTTAATCTGATTAAATTAATCAAAAATTGCTGTTTACATGGTAGTCTCTTAATCAGAGTATTGTCTTAATCGCATTAAAATCGAATTATTGGTGTCCATGTAAACGTAGTCAATGTTATTCTTAAAGAAGACCTATTATACAAAAATCACTTGTACAAAGGGCTTTAAACACAGTTGTGTGGCACCAGTCTGCGAATATAACCAGCTTCTAATGGGTAAGATGTATTCATTTTATTTTTTTATAATCACACCTAGTAAAAACTGTCTGCAGAAACACTTTGATTGACATTCTCTGTTTGTACGTGTCATCAGAGGGGGAAAACCCCGCCCACTAGTGACCATCTCTACCTCATTAGCATAAGAAGTTAGTCTTGTTTTTTAAACTGCCACTATGCTGACACACAGGCGTTTGTAGCTCCGCCCTCTTTTGAAAAGAGCACAAACTCATTTGAATTGTAGCGACAGTCACCAAAACGGCACAATAAGGATCAAAGCCTTAAAGGTGCAGTTTCAAAGAGCTAAAAAACATTATTTGTGTGGTATTTTAAGCTGAAACTTAACATGCACACTCTAGAGACATCCGACTTATTTTACATCTTATAAAAAGATCACAGGATGTGCAGCAATACACAAATATCTTTCTTCACATATAAAAAAAAATTAAGGATTAAAATGTTACAAAAATTATTATTTTCTACATATATATAAAAACCATTGCCTTCATGCCTTCTTCATACCTCCATGCCTTGACAATTTTCATTTGTATAATGTTGTTATTATTAGCAGTATTATTTATTAAATGTGTAGGCTAAGGGATGCCTTCAGTGAAATGTGTACAGCACAGTTTCCTTATCCACAAGTAAAGGAGGAAAGTAACGAGTAAAAGTCAAGTAAAAAGAAAGTAAAGAGGCTAAATGGAGGCTCGTTCTTTATCCTGGCTGCAGATGCTCTGTTTAACTGTTTTCTCGCTAGTGAAGCGTTCAGTTTTTCCACTTACAAAGCCTGCCATGTAAATAGCAAACGTGCCATGGCGCAATACAACTGACTCTTAATAGGAATGGGAGATGAGACTCTGATTTGTTTAATGCACATTATGATCAAAACACACCCATAACTCATTAAGAGAATAAGCACAAGCCTGTTAGAGCACGCGCCGGGGAGCAGCTTATTTTTCCATCCTTAAAATAGCAAAAGTGGTATGGACGTGCCCTTAATGCTTTTGTGCCATGTAATTAAAACTCTGCGCCTAGATCATTAAAATAGAGCCCACAGTCTTACAACGACCCATTCTAGAAGTTCTAGTAGAATTCTGGTACTTCCAGTGTTAAAAAAATAGACATTTATGTAAAACTAACAACAAACTCAACACCCAGGACACTACACACAGTTTGTTTAACCTCATATAAACACATCCAAAGTCTAAAAATGCCACTGGGCTGTGTATATCTTACTGTAAAGTGGTATTTTAATTTTTTCAAGAACGGTGCAACATTTTATCACAACTTTACAATTTTTTAACTTACTACAAATGTCAAAACAATAATCAGTACAGTAAATTGCAATCACATTGAATTATTACATCCCAAATCATGATTTTTTTTATCCATTTAAGCCTTATTTGCAGAATCAAGCTATGAACTTAATCTTCATAGCTTTCTGATTTCTGTCTGAAGATATATAATACATAATTCCACAGTGTTATTTCAGCCAAACATTTACAGATCAGACCTTCAGTATATGAAAATTATATTAGTTATAAATCTTCCAGTCATTCAATACAAAACATCCCAATAATCCCCACAGCTGACCTTTAAACTGAAGTACACCTCTCTCTTCCTTTGCAAACAATTTTCTGGCACTCAGTAATATAAGATTTATCATAAGACTTAGGTTTAGCCGGTCATGAACTAAGCAACTAAATATAAAAAAATGAAGAAAAATATATAAAGGGTGGCTAAGCAATAGACCTGTCACAATAAGCAATATATAGACTGATCGCACAACACATGGACTTGACCTCAGTCATTTTTGGTGATGCAATATATATCACCCATACAATAAAAAACAATTCTAGCAACATTTTTGCAGATTTTTGCAACATCCCTATCTCGATTGGAGGTGTCAGTGTCCGTATGGTTAAAAAAACAATATAGTATTTACAATAAATTACTATAGTATGTTTTTAAGTGGGTGTCTGAAAGCTGAAAATAGATCAGGTAGCAGATATTGCAGCCTCCTACTAAGGACTTTTTAGTTAATATTTATTATTATTTATTTAGGATATGTGTTTTCACATTCTGATTCTAATTATTAAAATGACTATAATAAAATATTCTTAAGAATAAAATATGACGTGTTCTTTGGAAGAGTGCACTTGCATTGTGATTCTATTATATTATCATTCTGGCATTATATAATGAGTGGCATTAAATGGTCTTAAAATGACAATAATATTGTTTATAGCAATATATTTTGGTGCAATATATCATACAACAAAAAATAGATATCATGACAAGCCTACTGAGTAAGCCGTCATTCAATTCCAAGGAAACAATTCGACAAAAAAAAAATTAAAATGCCAGCTGAATCCTTAAACACACACATGAGAATGAGTGTTTTGAATAATTTAAAGCTAGAATCATCACGATCCAGAATAACACAAAGCTGCATCTCTCTCATCCCTCCAATCTTTTTCTTTTGTTCAGTTTATCAGATTTCCGACAGCATGTGTGAGTCAATATGGATGGTTATTTACGCTGTGTGACGTTGGTGCTGATGGGATTTTGTCATTGGTGTGTAAAATCAACAAAAAATATAAAAACTGCACAGCAGCAGGGAACCTGACAACAACAGTAGATTCAAAAACATTCATTATCGCATCTTCACCAAAACAAACTCGACTGACTTCACACATAACAAGGATTATACACAAAACTGAAAAGACTATTTCAAAATTATAGTATGTGTATATACAAAAACAATGACATTTTCTGAATCTGTACGACAAGCTGCAGTTAGGGTGTCTAAAGGTTTCATGAGCTCAAATTAAAGACATTTTTATAAACATTATGAATTCAATTTCAGACTTATACTGAGCTAAACCAGCCTGATCTCACAAGGAAAAGTAAATATTTTATGTTTTGTCAGTTTAGTGGCCGTACGAATTCTATGAGTTCAGTCGTAGGATATGTACAATTTTTAAAAAGAGGCGTGGCACCAAACCTCGCCCCTAAACCCAGCTGTCCCTGGGGGATGAGCAAATAGTACTCAATTGTATGAATGAGATCGTATGATTTCATACAAATTAGCCACTAGATCAAAAAGTGAAAAAATTTACCGCAAGATAGCATTGTCTAAAGATTTTTTTTCTAATGGAAAATGTTTGTACTTGGCCTATCAAAAATGCTTATTTAATTATTTCTTAGCAATGTTTAGAAATGTCAAAAAAAACGTATTCTAGCTGTATACATGCACTTTTTGTTCAACATAACTATTCTTTTTGAAGAAATTGACTAGTTTTAAAAGCTATAATAAACTAAATGCATTCACAACAGTATGTCCTGGTCAGTGTCCCCACCAGATAGCTATAAACACAACTTTTTGGGTAGCTTTACATGGACAATTAAGACCTGTTTAAAGTGATTTAAGATATATACAACACAATACAAAATTTTCTTTTTTAAACCTTTTTAAGACAATTATAAAGAAAAGTTTAGACTAAATGCTAAGGATTTAAACAATTTTAATGTTATATCTTAACCACATATTTTAAATGTCAAAACAAGCTAAATCTAGTTAAAATATGCAAATAAAAGTTATTTATATGGTACCTAGTATTTATATAGTATCTATGGAATTTATATGGTATGGCCATATTGGTAAATAGAGTAAAATATTTAACTTTTATTAAAATATTTATTTAGATTGGATTATTGGTGATTGGTCGGCATGATTGGGAAACTTTACATAGAGGAAAATTACCCGCTTAAAATTTAAGACCTACAGTACAACACAAAATTTGGAAATTTAAAATATTGTAAGACTTTTTAAGACCCCGCAGACACCATGTACATTACATTTAATAATATGAGCTTTATACTACAAAGCCCATTCATTTGGAATACTGTATCCCATAACGCAATGTGCTCAAGCTTACCTTTCATTTTATGTGTTAGCATCTTCTCAGCACTGTTAGGCCAAAAAATGAATATTTATTAAACGCATTCTTTAAAAATAAATAAAAAACACAGAAAACTTGCATTTATTTACCTACTATTTAACGTGATGAAAATAATTCAATAGTTTAGTCATTTAGATTTTGGAAGTGTGGTTTGAACAAAATTCTGGTTCTCTAAAGTAACAAATAATAGTAGTTTTTTATAACAATATTATTATTGTAGTATATGTAGTTATGAAAAACTGACAAAAAAACATGGTATTTATTAAATATATACATTAAAATCATCCTCACTTCTAGTTTATTAATATTTTTTTCTTTTATTTGAACTTTGATCAACATTTGTATAAAAAAAAACAAGATACATATACATAAAATGAATAAATATGTTACAGCTGACAATGTTAAACCATGGAAATACATCCTTGTCGTACTGCCCTACCCTTATTATGGTCTTGATGTATTTTTCTGTTCATGGTTTGCTTGATAGCATGATTACACTTGGGAATCCCGTCATTAATGTCTTCAATTCTCTATTCTCTGGCCCATCAGGCTTAGCTACAGGAAGTGTACAAATTGAATTACATCATATTTGACACCTCATCCTAGTTCAGTATTGTGGTTAAAGCAGCTAATAGTCCAGGTGCACTGGTGAAGCAAAGAAACCTGATCAGAGGTTAGTATCAACTGTTGAAAATCTATTTAACTTAAAGGAAAACACAAAGAACACTTTAAACATTACACAAACTTCAAGCCTATTAGAACTTGACAGCAGGATCATTGGACTTGGTCTAGTATGCAATCCTCTAGCAAAGTCTTAACAACTACATAGCAACACACTGAAAAAAAAAACTTGTGCTGCATCCCAATTCGCATATTATCCATCCTAAAAAGATTTCGAAAATAGAATTAGTATGTCTAAAATCATCTCAAAAGTCACCCGCATGGTCTACAATTTCCAGTAGAGATTCAAAGTGCAAATCTGTGTTTACTCTAATGGCTACTATTGGCCACAACGCATTGCATGTTGGACATGAACTCAATTAGAACTACAAAAACGGGTAAAACAAAAACTACAAACTAGGTGAAGGTGCAAGACTGACCACTAAATGATTGATTATTAGTGCATAGCTAAGCTTATGGAATATATTTAAATCACGTTTTTCACACAAACACCCGATTTGTATTGGACCACATTTTAAAAATGCTAAATATAAATATTGGTGGCGACATGGTAACACAGTGGTTAGCCACACAGCAAGAAGGTTGTTGGTTTGAGACAACTTATTAATATTAGCTAATTTAGCTAAGTTTAATATATTAAACTTCATATTATAGGTCATAAAGAGATTTAACTAAATGTAAGTTTAATGTACAGTGGTCCCTCATTATTCGTGGGAGATACGTTCTAAAAACAACCTGCAATAGGCAAAATTCACAGTTAGTAGCCAGCTTTATTTTTTACAATTATTATAGATGTTTCAGGGCTGTAAAACCACTTACTACACACTTTATAAACTTTTCCCAGACAGGCATTAACATTTTTACACTTTCCTCTCTCATTTAAACACTCTCAAAGTTTAAACTTTCGTAGAAAAATAAATCCAGATTTTTGGAATAAAACCAAAGATCAAAACCTGTTGTCAGGTGCAAACGTTCATCAATGTCAGCAAAAGGTTCATAAAGCTTTTGTGCGGATGATGTTGGCATCCAGCGTAATGTTCTTTTCTCTGCAGTCACTGATCTACAAAACTAAACCATCCATCCCTAAGGAGGTCGCACACCAGATGCGCCACGCACATCACAGTTGGAAGTAACACAGACCAGACGCGCACATTTGCATGTTATTTAAAATAAAATTATTCAGATGGAGCTCTGTGGTGCGACAGAAATATGAACACAGTGTTCTTAAGGCTGGTTTATACTTCTGCGTCAAACGCACGCATATGGTCCGGCGCAGCCTGCACGGTAACATACTCTTTGTCGTCGCCTACGCACACCTCTCAAAAAATATAACTACATGTCGCATTGACGCGTAGCGAAAGCTCTGTAATTGGTCGGCTTGGTAGCAATGACTACTGTGGGCGGGGGTGAGAGCCACGCGAACCAGTTGGAGCGAGTGTTTACAAGTGTCAAGGCCCAAGAAGGAGCTCCAGTTGAAAACTGTTTTCCTGTTTGCTTTGTGTTTCCCTTATTAAAGTTGTTGCATGGCCTCTGATTGAGCGAGTTTTAGCTACTTGTACATTAAGGTAGCGTTCAGAAAAAAACAAAACACCAGCGAAGAAACTTGACACATTCATTCATTTTCTGCTGCTTTTCCGGGGCCGGGTCGCGGGGGTAGCAGTCTTAGGAGAGAACCCCAGACTTCCCTCTCCCCGGACACTTCCTCCAGCTCCTCCAGGGGGATCCCAAGGCGTTCCCAGGCCAGCCGAGAGACATAGTCCCTCCAGCGTGTCCTGGGTCTTCGCCGAGGCCTTCTCCCGAAGGGACATGCCTAGAACACCTCCCTAGGAAGGCGTCCAGGAGGCATCCGAAACAGATGCCCGAGCCACCTTAACTGACTTCTCTCGATGTGTGAAACTTGACACAGAGGAACATAAAAACCTACTGCCAGCTAGTGTTTAGAAAGTGTTCTTGCAGAACAAAACAAACAGCAAGCACAAGAATAAATGCACAGCTTCACGCAGGGCTGGAGTCGTGGGTCACGCCGATCACTCGATGCAGAAGTATAAACCAGACTTTAGTCATAGCTGGGCGCCGCAGACAGCTGCCGTTTTGCGGTGCTGGTGTGCATACCCTAATATAAACCTATGTTTACAATTCTAAAATGCATGTCGCTGGGTGGTGCGTAGTGGTGTAACGGCTCACAAATCTGCAGTTCAGATCACACTACATTTTTTTAGCCACGAATCGGACCATTTTTCGGATCAGCAAAAAAGTGAGGAGACAAATGTCATTTGCTTTCCATTTATATAAAAATATTACTGCAAAAAACATTGCTTTTAACAATCAGAACTTAGAACCTGTAATGTTAATAAAAAATAAAAATCAAGAAAGAACAGCTGAAAAAAGAAAAGTATTCAATATGAAATATGATCTACTGTTGATGATAATGCTAAATATAGAAATCTAACATCTTGTACAACAGATCATATTTATCTTCAATTAATGATTCAACAATTCACACATAAAACTTCATGTTTTATTATACTGTAGGTGTTTTATTTTTAAAAATCTATTCAGTCACATAATTTTGATGGTTGTTTGTCGCCATCTGTTGGTTACACAATGTAATTGCTTTTACCAGCGTCAAAAATTCACCAGCGTCATGTTTCATTAAACTGTGATTTTGGAAGGGGTTGGGGTGTTGGTGCGGTGGATGGCGGAGGACTGTCGCAGATGAAAGTGAACAGCGGACGGGTAGGAGAGCGGTCGAGGAGGGGGATCGGTAAAATTAGGTGACGGATCAGATTTCAGAGGTGCTAGATCCGGAGTGTTCCGGCACAAATTAAGCCCTGGTCTGACCACAACTTTTCCCGTCCTCATTATATCTTACAGGGAAGCCATAATGCTTTCATGCACGCTATTCGAATGGGGAGGCGATCTCTCTGCAATGGTTATAAATGTTGGATTAACCGAGAAGTTCAAAATAAATTATTAATGCGCGGGTCACGTGCGTTCCGAACTGTGAGTTGTGATCCGTACGGATCTTGGATCAACAGTGATCCTTTTCACCACTAGTGGTGCATCATGGCACATCGTGGCACGGAGCATTCGATGTTCGACCCCCTTTATGATGTTCTTGCTGCGGACAGTTAAAACCCTTGAGTTGTTGGAACTCACACTGCTAGCAATCGAAGATTTATGTTAATTTGGCAAGCTGAACACATTCTGTACTGTACAAGTGACACAGAGGTGATTGATTGAAAATGATCTACAGCCAATCAGGACACAGAACACAATTCACTGTTAAAAAAAAAAAAGCATGTGAAATTGCACAACAAAAAAATCCACGAAACTGCGAGGCCGCGAAAGGTTAACCGCATTATAGCGAGGGACCACTGTAATTATTATTTTTTTTTATCTGTAAAGTTAATTTGATTCAACCTAATTTAATGTATTTTTTACTATTTTTTTCAAAGCGTGTCAAACTTTAAAATATTAATATGATTTTTTTTATAAATGTTTTTTTTTTCAATGAGTATTTGAATAATCTATTTAACATAAGTGTAACTCTGGTATTGCATCTGCAAGACAGCAGAACACTGTGTGTGTGTGTGTGTGTGTGTGTGTGTGTGTGTGTGTGTGTGTGT
>CAIGQZ010032675.1:2101029-2118726 GCA_903798205.1 Danio tinwini
TTCAGTGCTGGTATTGCTGGTTTCAGTGCTGGTATTGCTGGTTTCAACGCTGGTATTGCTGGTATCAGTGCTGGTTTTGCTGTTCTCGATGCTGAGTGCTGGTCCTGACCAGCATTGAGACCAGTATTGGACCAGCAAGACCAGCATTAAAACCAGTAAGACCAGCATCGAGACCAGCAAAACCAGAACTGAAACCAGCACTGAAATACTGTTTTATTCAGCAGGGCTGTGATAACTTTAGCATTTTGCTACTTTGTTTTCTAATAACTTTAGCTCATGACTAGCATATTTCTAGCACATAAACAAGTTGTAATAACTTGTATGCTACCATAGTAATTATTGCTATCACATTTAAAAAAAAGTTAAAGCATGAATTAAAATACTGTGTAATAATAGTATATAGAACGTCTACTGATTTCTTAGCAAGTTTTAACATGTTGCTAGTGTTAAACATCGAAAACATTAATGTTACTAGCTTTCTAGTGATGGGTAGTGTTTTTAAATATATTGCTAGCATGTTTTAACACTATGCTAACACAAATTAAAGTGTTGTTAACATGTAAGTGCCACAGTTAACCTGCTGACTCACACTTAAACATTTTGACAAATGCATTTAACCAAAGCTATTTACATTGAAAGTACACATTTCTTCAGTTATGGCTTTCCCCAGGAGTTGTGCTGACAATTTACTTTCTACATTCTCAATATCTTAACATACTCCTCCTTTATTTTCAGCTGTCAACACCTATGTTGTGTGGGATCCTGGCTAATTAACAAGCCAGGCTCTATTCTGACAGAACAGCAGGATTCCTCTAGTTAGTGATTTCTGAGGAGGCCTGTGGTCTTACTTTAGTGCATTGAGAGCGTTCTCCATTGAGTCAGTCAGGTTTTTCTCTGAAGGATTGTACACGTATTCCTCGCAGAACGTAGGTCTGACTCCGAGAATCGTCACTTCACAACCTGAGCACACAGCGACACACTTTAGAGCATTTAAATGCATTTGAGAGAGACCAACAAGGCTTTGGAGAGCCTGAATGAATCACTTCACAACACACACTTATTTTGATGTAAATTAGAAGCTGTTTAGCAGAAAGGCACTGATTATGTGAGTCTGGCAAATTTTGTTTTACCAGAGTATGCGCATTATAAATACTTTACAGCTCATTTATGTTCAAAAGATTTTATTATTTAATTTTAGGACACATTACATCAATAAATAAAGACATTTGCAATGTTGCAAAAGATGTTCCGTTGAACTTTCTATTCATAAAATAATCTGGAATACAATATAAATACATAATAAATAAATGTAAATGCGAATAGCACATCATGATTTTGCCAAGTATGATGCAATCCTGGATTAACATTTACGCTGATCCTGGAACATCATTTTTGTTCGAAAATGTAATCCATACCTATTCCATACCCCAAAACCCAACCATAACTGTCAATTATTCCCAAAATCAGAGAGAAATAAAAGTTGGATAACACTCATGTAGAAGTGCATAAACCTAACCCTAAGCAATAACCTAACAGAAATGGTAAACATATGCATTAATTCTGATTGGAGTGTTGTTCCAGGATCAACATAGACGTTATTTCGGGAGCATGTCCTACTTGGTGAAATCAGGTTGGCAACACAAATACTAGAGCTAACATCAAATATTACAGTGCCAACAAGATCGCACACTCCTAAAAATAAAGGATTTACAGTGTAGAAATCCATTCATTCATTTTCTTTTCAGCTTAGTCCCTTTATTAATCTGCGGTCACCACTGTGGAATGAACCGCCAACTTATCAAGCATATGTTTTGCGCAGCAAATGCCCTCCAGCTGCAACCCATCACTGAGAAACATCCATACACACTCATTCACACTTATACACTACGGACAATTTAGCCTACCCAATTCACCTGTAGCGAATGTTTTTGGACTTTTGGGGGAAACCGGAGCACCTGCAGGAAACCCACACGGACACGGGGAGAAATGCCAACTGACCCAGCCAGGGCTCAAACCAGTGACCTTCTTGCTGTGAGGCAATTGTGCTACAGACTGCACCACCGTGCTGCCCAGTATAGAAATCTTGCTGCCTTATTATTTTTTGTTGTTGTATCAAATTACATTTTCTAGTCATCTTAACGTTCATCAGTCAAACTGACAAAGTAAACTTTGTAAGACTAAAGTAATTTAGTTAATTTATTGAAAAAAACGTCATGACTTTGTGTCATATAACTTTTTACAGTGTATGTGGTACAGTATTTATAATACTTTCAGATGTAACTGTAATTTGATTGCTAGTACTGAATGTACAGTAACTGTAATTAAATATAGTTATTGCATTATAAATATTCATTTGCATTTCTCACAATGTAAATAAATAAATTGTATAGGAAAAGCAATGTGGATGTACTGTAGACTTGATTTGTGCTTTATTCATGACAAAACAGATGTGCACCAACCTGGCCAGTAGTACATATAGACTTTTTTCCCTAGTTTCTGCATGGTGACCCACAGTGGCTCTGATCCATCCCACCACATGGGCAGACGGCTGTCTGGATTGGTTCCGATCAGGAATTCCTTCTGAGTGTCTGTGTCCCACATGTAATTCCCGGTCATCTGGTGCACCTCACAGTGGCGTCCTGAAATGTGAGGAAGAGTGAATATATTAATACCTACATGTGGTACGCCTCACAGCAAGAAGATCACTGGTTCGAGCCCTGGCTGGGTCAGTTGGTGTTTCTGTGTGGAGTTTGCATGTTCTCCTCGTGTTGGCGTGGGTTTCCCCTCACAGTCCAAACACATGTGCTATAGGTGAATTGAATAAGCTAAATTGGCCGTACTGTATGTGTGTGAATGAGAGTGTATGGGTGTTTCCCAGTGTTGGGTTGCAGCTGGAAGAGCATCAGCTGTGTAAAACATATGCTGGATAAGTTGGTGGGTCATTCTGCTGTGGCAACCCCTGATTAATAAATGGACAAAGCCGAAGGAAAATTAATATATATATATATATATATGCATGTGTGTGTGCACAGTACATATGTCTCAACAATTTAACAATATTTGGAAATCTCCATCTAGAAATACTGTATAAATACAATGTACAGTACACGTGACGTGAAAAACAGTAAACAAGAGGTCAAAAGCATGCCGCCTCTGAACTGTCAGCTCTGCTTTTGTTTAATGTTTCTGGAACTGAACGAGTCAGTCTGATGGGGTGAAACCTTTCATAACAGAAGATTCATTTCCTCCCACAACAGACAAACTACTAAACATTCTGGCTCACCAAACATCATCATTCAAAGATCTAAATATGCCGAGCTTAGAAAATCACAGATAGTGTTACTTTGACAGCGGTATGCTAATCCTGCTGATAAAGCACATCTCTTTGGAACCACTGTACTTTAGATCTTATGCTAAAACCCTAGTGTTTAGGATTATATTGCTCTGCACTGTTTATGTAAAAGATGTGAATAATTATCATATAAAGCTGTTTGGAAAAGCTGTGATATTACAGGGTCTGATTTAAAAAGAGAAAACCAGTCCTATAAGCATGCACTAAAACAGAAACGCCACCCATTCAACAAACACACAAAACACACTCGCAACTGCAAAGCAGCCTTGGCAAAGGCCCAGATCAGCCACTGTACAGTTCTGCATGGGCAAGCATGTTAAATTGGAGTGCCTTTGCCCGGTTTAATTTCCTATTTAATTTGAAATGAACTCTGAGATGTTAATGCTATACATTGTTGACTGCTTAGACGGGAATAACCAATGCTTGTTTCATTTTAAACTGAAGTGTTACACAGTGCAAAGAGCAGGCTCAGCGCTAACATTAAACAAATAGATGCAATCCACAAACTGCTATAAAACAATGAACGTGCCAAGAACCTTTGGCCAGCACTAAGAGCTTAACAAACTTCTAGAAATGGTCACACTTTACAATAACGTTTCATCAGTTATCATTTGTTAATGTATTAATGTGTTTATTAACATGAACAACACTCAAGAAAATGCTATTACTTAAAATATGCCGTCACGGTGACGCAGTGGGTAGCACGATCGCCTCACAGCAAGAATATGCTGGATAAGTTGGCAGTTCATTCCGCTGTGGCGACCCCTGAATAATAAAGGGACTAAGTTGAAAATAAAATGAATAAATGTGTAACGTCAAGTGACGCTGGACAAAGGAGTGCAGAATCAAACGCAGGTTTATTAAACAGAGATGGTCAGGCAAGCAATAGTCAACACAGGGGCAAACAGATGTACACAGGAAATCCAGAGTCGTAGTCATAAACAGGCGGATGGTCAAAAAGGCAGGTAGCAGACAACGTAAAACAAACAAAACAAGGTTCAAAAATGGAAGGCAAGGAAAATGCGTCATAATGCTCACAGTACAGTTTACAAGACTCCGCAAAGTCCATGTGTTGGTGTGCTAAATAAATAGTCCAACTAATCAGTCTTTGAGCAGCTTCAGCTGTGTGAGTGTAATAAATGGAGACTCGGAGCAGGTGTGTGTGTGTGTTGCATGACAGGACTTGTAGTCCATATACTGGTGGAATTGTAGTTCTTGTAAATGTGAATGTTCTCCAGCGTTCTACACTGTAAAAAATGCAGGGTTCCACACAATTCATTCATGTCGTCCCAACACAAATCGATTGAGTTAACTTAACACTGTCAAACTCTGCAGACCCGGTGGCGGGTCCGGTGACGTCATTGACATCCTCTTTAATTTTTAAAGGCCGCGGGTTGCGCAACACCCCGGAAGTGGCTCCGTTTGAGAGTGTAGAAGCTATATTTTATGCACATATGCATCACTTCGGTTTTTATTTTACTGTACAAAAGTTATTTACACTTAAATACACAGTATACTGGGTACCCGAGCTGGGTATTGAACATTGGTTTATTTTCATATCTTATAGTCATTGACTAATTTTAATTTAATGTTATGATGCCTAAAATATAAAGGAGAGCAAATAAGTAACGTAAACTCATGTTCCTATAGTTATTATCATCTAAAACTAAGCAGGAGCAAATATGTACTATTTAATATGAATGATCAAAAAGTTATTTTCCCAGTATTCAGCTGAATTGCAATAGTTTTGTCATATCACATGATAGAGATAAAATTCTTTTTCCTACTGTTTGCTGCCCTCTGCTGGTTTCAAGCAGAAATGTCTGGAGAAGCTAAATTCTCTAAGTAGATCATCTACACCCTTTCAAAAAAGCATTTTAGAAAAAAAAAATTAAAAGCGCCCACTGTTGAAGTGGTTCATCATAAAACAGAAAACATATAAAAATATTATTTATTACTTTCAGCAGTTTCTTATGTAAATTCAAAGGTTTTTTTTTAATTACATTGGAATTTTTCATTTATAGCAATGCATTTGGATATGGAAGGCTTTAAAAATTTGGTAGGCGGAAAATACATAAGAAAATGGTATAGCACCTCTCATCAGTTGGAATACAATAACTTTTGCATAGATTATGGTAGAGACTATTTTTCTTTTTTCCTCTGATTACACACATGTGCAGGAACCACCAAAATCATTTACAGCAACACAGACCACACAGAACCTAAAAGGTACACTTTCAAATCTGAGTTTATGAAAAAAAAATACAAAAAGCGCTTCTTTTTTTAGGTGTTTATTATAACACAGACACCATATACAGTTATTTTAAATACTTTCAATAGTGTTTTATGAAAGTTCAAAGGGTTTTCTTTAAAATGATACCAAATCTTTGCATTTACACCTCTGCATGTGGATTTGGGAAGCTTTTAAATTTTAAATCCCAAAATAGCACTAGACTTTATAAGGTTAACAAATTTATGTGGATTGAGCATAAAAAATTAAGTTGTGCCAATGAAATCTCAAGAATTGTGTTTATTCAGCTTATTTTAAATAAGTAGTTTGAATTTTTATTTTTTTTGCGTGTATTAAGGTTAGATTGCTGGTGATCGTGACATAATAAACGTATTTAAAATGAGCTGAAACAACATAATTCTTCAGTTTTGAGTGGGACAACTTAATTGTTTTATGTTCAATCCACTTAAATTTGCTAAGTTAACTTAATTCCTTCATGTTGCCCCAACACAAATCACATTAATCATGATTTAACATGTACCAATGCATTAAAATCTAAATTCCTGCTTGTTAACAGTAGTTAATGCACTGTGAGTTTAACATGAACAATATTTTTTTTTATTCATCAACAAACATGAATAATTACTGTAATGTATTGTTCATTGTTTGCTGATGTTAATAAATACATCAACTAAAACAACCTTATTGTAAAGTGTTACCGTTATACTTTATTTTAATTAGTAGATGTTTAATTGTTATTATTTGCTATATTCTTTACGACTGATAATATTTCTTAACTAGTGCTGTGGGGCGGCATGGTGGCTCAGTGGTTAGCACTGTCGCCTTACAGCAAGAAGGACGCTGGTTCGATTCCCGGCTGGGTCAGTTGTCGTTTCTGTGTGTAGTTTGCATGTTCTCCCCGTGTTCGCGTGGGTTTCTTCCGGGTGCTCCGGTTTCCCCCAAAGTTCAAATACACACGATATAGGTAAATTGAATAAGCCAAATTGGTTGTAGTGTATGAGTGTGTGTGAGAATGAGAAAGTGTATGGGTGCTGGGTTGCAGCTGCATGGGCATCCGCTGAGTAAAACATATGCTGGAGTAAAACAGCGGCTGTGGTGACCCCTCATAAATAAAGAGACTAAACCAAATGAAAATTAATGAACGAACTAGTCAAGCGATTAATCACGAATAATCGCAACCAAAGATAAAAGTTTGTATTTACTTAATAAGCTAATGTACATAAATACCAATGCACACTGTATATTTCTGTATATAATACACACACACACACACACACACACACACACACACACACACACACTGTACATAAAATAGAAAAATATGCCAAAAAGATAAAGTAAAATTAATAAAATTGATACTCATTTATAATTAGTTTTAGATATATTTATATATAAATATTCATTCATTCATTTTCTTTCCGGCTTAGTCCATTTATTAATCAAGGGTCGCCACAGCGGAATGAACCGCCAACTTATCCAGCATATGTTTTACGCAGTGGAGGCCCTTCCAGCCACAACACTATCACTGGGAAACATCCACACTCTTTCACACTCATACACTACGGTCAATTTAGCCTACCCAATTCACCTGTACCGCATGTCTTTGGACTGTGAGGGAAACCGAAGCACCCAGAGGAAACCCACGCCAACAAGGGGAGAACATGCAAACTCCACACAGAAAAGCCAACTGACCCAGCCGAGGCTCGAACCAGCGACCTTTTTGCTGTGAGGCGAACGTGCTACCCACTGCACCACAGCATTGCCATATATAAACATAAAGAAGCATTTTGTACAATATAGTAATGCATATATTCATATACACAAAAATATTCACAGTACACATGGATGTGATTAATCGCAATTAATCGTTTGAGAGCCGAGCTGAGCTGAGCACTATTCTTAACATTTCATTTTTATTGAATTACTGCCATTTGTTGTAGAAAGTAAGAGGGTTTCTAATTAACTAAATAACTAAATATTACTTTTTGAACTTTCTGAAGATAAAACGTTGCTATTGTTGCATCTGAAAATTGAATATAAAAATGGCAGCTTAAGTTTTTATGCACAAAAAAGCTGTATGTGACAAAATTTTCATTTTAAATGTGCAAGAAATATCATCAGTAGTTTGTAGAATGAAATATAAATTGCATAGATTTGTAATAGACAGTGGGTTTGTTGTTCATTTTTAAAAACATCAATAGATTTGTATTAAAGGTGCTGTATGTAAGTTTTTGACTCTTCTAAAGCATAAAAATACCATAATATGTTTGCAGATATTTTAGAAACATCCCAAGTGAACATACTTGTTTAACTGAAAAACAATCTTTGTTTAGGTAAATTTAACCTGCACAATGCCAGTTTAGCTAATTATAATTCAGCGCCCGGGTTGCCTTGTTGGAAAACAGCGTATTTCATTCATTCATTCAAAAAAGGCTCTGAAAGCATGCGTCTGTGACCGAAAATGCAACATAGCAGACACCAAAATGAGACAGATTCACATCCACATGAAGTTATTAATCAGCAAATGATATAAATATTAGGAACGTAAACATTAGGTGAGCAGGTTACATTGTAACCCCGTGTCCTAACAACATGCTTCATGACGAGATACGCAGTGATGAGCAATTTGGCTGTTTTCACCAGACGAAACACGACAGAAATGTAAATACAGACATTCAGAAGCACAGAATATGCACTCACTCACGAAACGGTAAGGTTTATAATCTGTTTAATACATGTTAACCCTCTGTAACATCATTAAATGTAGATGCTGAATCACGCATATGTGTTTAGTTCTAAAGTTCAGTTTCATTTCAGTTTTTATTTATTGTATTTTCAAGATCTGAGGTGAACTATCTGCTGCTGCTTTCAGTATATGGCAATAAATGTCATGTAAAATGGGATTCAAACTCACATTGTTAGCATTTAACACTGAATAAAGCACATGAGGTTTACCTGAGGTGAAGACTGTCATAGGTTTCTGTTGTACAGTGAGAAATGGAAGCCGTTTCTAATATATCAATTCGAGGTGTTGGCAAAACTCCTTTTAATATGGAAAATATTCCCTCTATCGCGTGTCCTTTCTTTTATTTAGAACACAGTTTAAATCACTCGGAGTCGCTCCTGTACTCAATCTGGCAATCCGCGCTTGCGTCTGTTTTGGTCCAGAAGTGCAACCACTGGGTGTCAAACTTACATACTGCACCTTTAAATCAACATTAACTGAATTGAATCAAGAATCAAGAGATTGCAAATCAGAATCAAATACACATCTGAATCGATCGATGCTCAGCCCTTTTATGAATAATAATAATAATAAAATTTAGTAATGCATTTTTAATGATATTAATGTAATGACCACTTAATGACCACTTACCCCAGTCTTCTCAGACTGGGGTAAGTGGTCGGGTAGACGTCCCTCATGGTGTCCCAGTTTTACCCTCGTTGTTTGGAGCTGGAGCTCAGTTTGACAGCAGACTGTCTTCTGAAGCTTTGTGGAGAAGAGAATGAGCCCAAACAAAACAACTGCCATCAGCAAAGAGCTGAAGCGTTGGCTGTGAGCTCTGTGATTGGTGGAGGGGGGTCAAAGCGGGTGTGCCTTTGTTATCATGAAGGCTGGTGGTGGACAGACAACACAACACAACACAACACAACACAACACAACACACTCTATCAGCATATGATTCAGCAGGCAGATTGATCTGATTCAACTGAGTCAATGTGATCATATTGAATAAAATGGATAGAAAGGTTTCTCATGGAATGCAAATTTGCATATTATTTTTCCTATTTTCATTTATTTATGGACATAAAAAGCATCAGGGATGTGCAGAGACATTTTCATAGGTGAAAACAAGTGAACTTTCCTTATGTATTTAAAAAAATTATATATAACAAAATTAGATTAAAGGTATATTTCAAGCAAGGATGAAAATGTACTCATCATGTACTCATCCTTTAGTGGTTATCTAAAATAAGATATTTTGAAGAATGCTGGACACCGATAGCCATTGACTTACAGAAGAAAAAAAAAGCAAACCAATTGTTACAGGTGGCCAACATTCTCCAAAATATCTTCTCTTTTTAGGTAGTGTCAGGTAGGTAGGAAGTAAATGATGACAGAAGGTTCCTATTTGGAGGAACTATTGAATAACTACTGTTTGGTTGCCGTTATTACATTTAAACAAAAAATAGACAATATGTAACATATATACATATATATATATATATATATATATAATACTGTGCAAAAGTTTTAGGCCAACAATAAATCATAAGTTGTTTCACTGATGGAACAATGGATATGTGTGACCCTTTACCACAAAACCAGTCATTCTAGCTGATGATTGATTATAAAGCAAGTTTGGCATGCTGTCCCGGGAGAGAGCCCTGAGCCCAAAAGGTCCTTGAGTCCTGGGCTCCCTCCCATTTTCAGGGCTAGAGGAGAGCTCAGGAAGATCTCGAGAACTCCCCCTTTTAACTTGTAGTGCATGTTTTTTGGGAAGTGGGAGGAAACCGAAGAACCCGGCGGAAACCCACGCGAGCACAGGAAGAACATGCAAACTTTGCACAGAAACGACAACCGGCCAGTTAAAGGACTAGAACCGGTGGCTTTCTTGTAGTGAGGCAACAGTGCTAATCGCTGGACCGCCGTGCCGCCCTATGAAAAAGAGGTGGTGGAGTAGGGGTGGAAGGGGGGGATTTTTCAAATCGAAGATGACTGTAGTGAGAAACCCAGGCTCTTTATAGTGAGTTAGGAAACGTCTGATTGGTTGATCATACATAGTTAATGCAGATTCAGCCGTGTTCAATCATAATTACATGATCCTCTCGAAATTAGTTTATGAATAAACTTCACTAAGTGGACTTGTTTTATGATTGTTTTTTTATTGAGATTTATACAGAGTGAATAAATTATCTTTCAGTTGATGTATGGTTTCAGGGTTGCGCAGTGGGTAGCGCTGTCGCCTCACAGCAAGAAGGTTGCTAGTTCGAGCCTTGGCTGGGTCAGTTGGCATTTCTGTGTGTAGTTTGCATGTTCTCCCCATGTTCGTGTGGGTTTCCTCGGGGTGCAAGTCTAAAGACATGTGGTATAGGTGAATTGGGTAAGCTAAATTCGTCGTGTATGTGTGAGAATGGGTGTTTCCTAGTGATAAGTTGCAGCTGGAAGGTCATCCACTGCGTAAAACATATGCTGGATAAGTTGGCGGTTCATTCCGCTGTGGTAACCCCTGATTAATAAAGGGACTAAGCCGAAAAGAAAATGAATGAATGAGTGGTGTATTGTTTGTTAGGATAGAGGAGTTGGGTTTGGTTAGAGTTTAAATTATTTTGGTTTAACTGTTTAAGACATGCGAAAGACAATGTTGGAGACAGGTCCTAGTTTGAGCTGCATTTTTACCAGTGTTAGCAATATTGTCTGCATTGGCAGGTTTTAATCCATTATCCCATTCCTCCTGGAAAGGACTTCAGTGGAAATAGTTTTCAGCATGATAATCATCCACTAATTGCAGTGAAATCCTATTTGGAGAACGAAAACAGCTGATGGAACACAGACAGTCATGAAATGTCCTCCACAGTGTCCAGACCTGAATATTATAGATGCTGTATGAGATCACCTGGACAGAAAAAGAAAGATTTGACACTCTAAACCTAAAGGAGAACTCTGGAAAGTGCTAAAAGAAGCCTGATATTACACAGCACATCATTTCAGAAAATGGCAGGACAATTAGAACAAAACAGGTGCCAAGGGAAGCCACATTAAACATAGACTTTTGCTTATAGGGGAAATGTTGTGCTGTTGTTGTTTTTTTTTTTTTTGCGTATATTTCCTATATTTTTTGTTTGATTTTAATAAAGAGACTGATTGATTATATACTCTGCCAAAGTCTTAGGCCAACAAAGCTGGTATAGTTTTTAGGCCTTTTGCACAGTACTGTATAAGTTTTCTGAACAAAAATACTAGCAAAAGTCAGTATTTAGTGTGACCTCGCTAATGTGCACGGTTATATCGACTTCTTTAGATTTAAGCTGTCCTTTCTTTTTCTGTCCAGGACTGTATCTGAAATCACCCCTACACCCTTACATAGTGCACTATTTAAGGGAGCTGCCATTTGGTGTACGACTCCGAAAGTTAGTGGACATTCTGAAGTGCACTCACCATCAATCCCACAATGTACCTCAATAATGAGTGTAAGACAAATGTGCACTCAAATGCTGGAGAATGCCCATAATGCATTGTGAGAGGTCACATTGAATGATGTTTTGTGGTTTGGAAAAAAATTTATAATTAAAAAAAATTTTCCATCAAATTTTTCTTTTATTATGTATTTTTTGAACACAGAAAAACAAGCCGTAGACAATCAGCATATAGCAAAGTGCATAGATATACATCTAATAACCAATATACAGGTTGTTAAATGATAGTATTAATTATAGTGCCAACATAGCAACAATAAAAAAGGAAAAACTGAAGTGTAAATGACAAAGACTAATTAAAATAATAAAATATTAAGAAAAAAATATATACATATACATACACACATAAATACATATACATAAAACAAATTCCAAATCGATAAAGGCAATAAACAAAATATGTATTTAAGGTTAAAGGAAAAATTAAGCCAGTAAAATAAATAAATAAAAGAATGGTAAAAGACAAATAGAGATAGGTATTCAAAACCGTGCTGAAAGAGGTCTAGGCCAATGAAGAAAAGTTATTAGAAGCCCAAACAGGGAACCTTAAATTACTATAAAGACAAAAAAATAATAATAATAATGGATAAAATGAATAAAAAAAAAAAAGGAAGAGGGGAAAAAAATTAGTTAATTAAAAATTATTAAAAAAAAAATAATAATAATAATAAATAAAATTAAATAAAAATTAAGGGGCCTGGAACCAGAAGTTTCTGCTTTTTGATGTCTCCAATTTACAATTTAATTTTTAAATTGACATTTGTACACATGACAAATCAAAACACATTGTTTCATTAATAGACAGCTTTAAAGCACAAACATTTACTCCTTCAATTTTTCATTCACTCTTTTAAGCTTATTATATTAGTGGACTATAGTAGGGAATACTAAATGGTGGTACACAGTCCAGGTGATCTCATAATGCCACTGTAATATTCGGGTCTGGACTCTGTGGAGGCCATTTCATGAATATCTGTGTTTCATCTTACTCCGAATATAATTTTATTATCAGTGTGTTTGGGATCATTATTATGCTGAAAAATAAAACAACTGCCAGTGAGGTCCTTATTAGAAGGAATTTCATGATGGATTAAAACCTGTCGGTGCTTTCCAGAATTCACAATCACATCAATTCTGATAATAATGCCAAGAGCGCTGGCAGAAATGCAGCACAAAAGGGCCTCCAGCATTTTTCACTGAAGGCCAAAAGCTCTCATTCTTCCATCTCTCTCCAACTCTGTCTTTCATATGCCAAGAAGACAATTATATTATTAACATAGTATTTTATGTTTAATTAAAGATAAAAGGATAATGTTTTACCAATAATTTTCCTGCAATTTTGCTAGAAATCTGTACTTTTTATGTTTTATTGTTATAGATATCAGTAGTTGATATCAGTACTTATATAGTTGATATCATTTCTAATTAATGTTTTAATTTAATTGAAAAAAAAAATCATCCGTATTCCCAATGCTGGCTTTATCCATTTTTAATATGAAAGTTGGGTTATGACAACTCAGCAATTTTTTGTGTTTGTTCACATTTTACATACATATTTGCAAGGAACAATCGATTTGTGGGTCTGTATTATATATTATATATCTATTATTATTAGAAAATAATTTGCATTGTGGCTGTTAAACCTCAGGTGTGCAATATTTTCCAATAATTCAATGGACCGGAGTAAATTATATTTTATCGTTTATGGTTTATGGTTATGTGGCCACCCCAATGTGATTTTACTGTTGATATTATTGATTTAAATGTACTTACAGTTGAAATCAGAATTATGAGCCTCCCTGAATTATTAGCCCCCTGTTAATTTTTTCCAATTTCTGTTTAACAGAGAGAAGATTTTTTTCAACACATTTCTAAACATAATAGTTTTAATAACTAATTTCTAATAACTGATTTATTTTATCTTTGCCATGATGACAGTAAATAATATTTGACAAGATATTTATCAAGACACTTCTATACAGTTTAAAGTGACATTTAAAGGCTTAACTAGGTTAATTAGGTTAACTAGGCAGGTTAGGGTGATTAGGCAAGTTATTGTATAATGATGGTTTGTTCTGTATCGGAAAAAATATAGCTTAAAGGAGCAATTAATTTTGACCTTAAAATGTTTTTTTTTTTTACTTTTTTATTCTAGCCAAAATAAAACAAATAAGACTTTTTCAGAAAGAAAAAATATTATCAGACACACTGTAAAAATTTCCTTGCCCTGTTAAACATCATTTAGGAAATATTTTTTTAAAAATTTACTACGTAAAATCACAATATTTCCATAAATAAATGAATAAAATGCACTGAGGTAGCTGATTCACTGCCCCTCCCCCTCCCCGGTCATCTTTGACAGCACACACACACCTTCAACAGACCGCAATGGCAATTTTTTAAGAAACAACAACGAGTATATATGTCATATATTCTATTCTGGCTAAACCGCTGACGTTCAACCGCAGCAGATAAGCTGACTTTACCACAACAATTTCAAGTTCGTGTTACGTTCTCTTTTTTTTTTATTAAGGGTAAAGCTCTTATAATTTGTTCGTATTGTTTGACGACCAAAGATGAAACACAACTTTGGGTTCATCAGATTGTACACTTTTTTATTAAGAAATTATTATTTTTGAAATGAAAAATTGTGTTTTATCCAATTGAAAACCACAAATCCCCCCAAAAATAAATAAATGCATTCTGAAATCAGCTTTTCAGAATCTAGTTTATTTAGCATCTCCGTTTTTTTTTTTTGCTGGATGAATTACAAGGGCCAAAAATCTTAATGATTTCGTGCATGCATTTAGCAAAAAGGTACGTCAATAGAAGAAGCTGTATTAATAATATTGTGGCTCAAAAAGGAATATGGATAAATGATATTGTTAGGGTCTTATAGTGAGTGTGTGTGTGTGTATATAGTAACGTCTTTTGTTCAGATTGCCCACTTGTCTGTTTTATTAATTAATTAATTAATCTTCATTAATTTTAGATATGGCATATACTATATACTTCTGTACAATAAACTGAAGAGTTTATATATATATATATATATATATATATATATATATATATATATATATGAAAATGTTTTTTTAACTAAATGTTGATTTTTATTTGGTTTGCACATGAATTATTTCAAGGAAAATATTGCAATATTTCAAGAGTAATTGATTAAATGAAGTAAAACCACATTATTTCATTTACCAGAAACAAAAATATAACAGGCAGTGGGTAGCACGTTCGCCTCACAGCAAGAAGGTCGCTGGTTCGAGCCTCGGCTGGATCAGTTGGCGTTTCTGTGTGGAGTTTGCATGTTCTCCCTGTGTTGGCGTGGGTTTCCTCCAGGTGCTCCGGTTTCCCCCAGTCTAAACACATTGAATTGGGTAAGCTAAATTGTCCGTTGTGTATGTGTGATTGAGTGTGTATGGGTGTTTCCCAGTGATGGGTTGCAGCTGGAAGGGCATCCGCTGCGTAAAACATATGCTGGATAAGTTGGCGGTTCATTCCGCTGTGGTGACCCTAGATTAATAAAGGGACTAAGCCGAAAAGAAAATGAATGAATGAATGAATGAAAAATATAACATTACACCAAATTCATAATTGTTTTGTGTGCCACCCCAAGATTTGGTGTGGCCTCTTCTGGCCACCCCTAAGAAGATTTTCTGGGGGCGCCACTGGTTACCACCAATTGCCTCTTAAAAATATTTTAATTTAATGTATTTAATTTACAATGTATTTAATAACTTGAATGATTATGAATCCCACGACTTTTTCAACAAGTTTCAGAATTTGTATTATTTCAGACATAAAACCCATAACCCACAACCAGTGGTGGAAAGAGTACTTATAAATCATACTTATGTAAAAGTACCATTACTTGCCTAAAAATGTAGTGGAAGTAGAGTAAAAGTATCTGTTGTAAATATTACTCAAAGTATGAGTAAAAAGTACCTTTCAAAAGTACTCATGAGTAGTGAGTATTATACTGTTAAAAGCTGATGCATTTACATTTAATTTGTTGATGTGTGTGTGTGTGTGTGTGTGTGTGTGTGGGTGTGTAAACGTAACATTCTGTAGTGCATTTAATTATTGCCCAGCAGGCACACGTCATAAGATGTTAATATTAGATTCGATTTAGGTTGTAATGTTAGGTGACCAAAATTCAATGGCTAGCCAGCATCTAAGGACAACATTATTTTGACGTCCAATAATGACGTCAAATGACGTTGATATTTAGTTGATTTTAAGTTGTTAGAAAGTGACCAAAATCCAATGTCGAGCCAACATCTTAAACCAGCGTCTTATTGACGTCAAATACTGGCATTTATTCATCAGATATGGCAACCAAAATTCAACGTCTGATAGACATCATAGTGGTAACTTCAAGCTGTAACATCATTAGACGTTGATATTTGGTTGGCTTTAGGTTGGACGTTAGACAATGACGTCAGCCTGACATTGAGCTCTGACGTCATCCAAAGTTTTATTTCCAAACAAAATGCAACATCCCCATGACGTTAGAGTACAATGTTAATCTGACAGCAGGTTGACATCTTGTGCCTGCTGGGTGTTTAAGGCCATTTTGTAAATATCAGTCAGCGGCATGCATCTAAACAGTCTCTGTGTCAACACGTGTAAAGATTTTGACCATCTTCTTGGACACTTTTAATGTTTCCAGTTTGCTGCAATGTAAAGTGCACATGTCTTGAGGTAGTTCATTACAAGGAGTGCAGAATTATTAGGCAAGTTGTATTTTTGAGGATTCATTTTATTATTGAACAACAACCATGTTCTCAATGAACCTAAAAACTCATTAATATCAAAGCTGAATATTTTTGGAAGTAGTTTTTAGTTTGAGCTATTTTAGGAGGATATCTGTGTGTGCAGGTGACTATTACTGTTCATAATTATTAGACAACTTAAAAAACAAATATATACCCAATTCAATGATTTATTTTCACCAGTGAAACCAATATAACATCTCAACATTCACAAATATACATTTCTGACATTCAAAAACAAAACAAAAACAAATCAGTGACCAATATAGCCACCTTTATGTGCAAGGACACTCAAAAGCCTGCCATCCATGGATTCTGTCAGTGTTTTGATCTGTTCACCATCAACATTGCGTGCAGCAGCAACCACAGCCTCCCAGACACTGTTCAGAGAGGTGTACTGTTTTCCCTCCTTGTAAATCTCACATTTGATGATGGACCACAGGTTCTCTATGGGGTTCAGATCAGGTGAACAAGGAGGCCATATCATTAGTTTTTTTTCTTTTAGACCCTTTCTTGCCAGCCATGCTGTGGAGTACTTGGACGCTTGTGATGGAGCATTGTCCTGCATGAAAATCATGTTTTTCTTGAAGGATGCAGACTTCTTCCTGTACCACTGCTTGAAGAAGGTGTCTTCCAGAAACTGGCAGTAGGACTGGGAGTTGAGCTTGACTCCATCCTCAACCCGAAAAGGCCCCACAAGCTCATCTTTGATGATACCAGCCCAAACTAGTACTCCACCTCCACCTTGCTGGCGTCTGAGTCGGACTGGAGCTCTCTGCCCTTTACCGATCCAGCCACGGGCCCATCCATCTGGCCCATCAAGACTCACTCTCAGTTCATCAGTCCATAAAACCTTAGAAAAATCAGTCTTGAGATATTTCTTGGCCCAGTCTTGACGTTTCAGCTTGTGTGTCTTGTTCAGTGGTGGTCGTTTTTCAGTCTTTCTTACCTTGGCCATGTCTCTGAGTATTACACACCTTGTGCTTTTGGGCACTCCAGTGATGTTGCAGCTCTGAAATATGGCAAAACTGGTGGCTAGTGGCATCTTGGCAGCTGCACGCTTGACTTTTCTCAGTTCATGGGCAGTTATTTTGCGCCTTGGTTTTTCCACA
>CAIGQZ010032675.1:2144953-2155255 GCA_903798205.1 Danio tinwini
GTGTGTGTGTGTGTGTGTGTGTGTGTGTGTGTGTGTGTGTGTGTGTGTGAATGAGTGTGTATGGGTGTTTCCCAATACTGGGTTGCGGCAGGAGGGGCATCCGCTGCATAAAAACATGCTGAAATAGTTGTCAGTTCATTCCGCCGTTTCGACCTCTGAATTAGAGACTAAGCTGAAGGAAAATGAATGAATGAATGAATGATGGGGTTTTTGCCATGAAACCTGCAGTCTTTGACCCTAAGTTTATTTATGAAATAATTTTGAGAGGAACACGTGCTTATGATTCCTTGCGGCTGGTCTCGCATTATCCAATTTATGATTCACCAATCAGACGATTCCTAAGACGATTCCTAATCAGACGATTCCAATCAGACGATTCCTAAGATTCCTAATACCCTAAGTTCCATATAACAGCCATCTTTGTTTTGAAGAATCCCTCCTTCCACCCCTACTCCTCCTTCTTTCCTAGATGGGTGGCACGGTGGCCCAGTGGTTAGTACTGTTGCCTCACAGCAAGAACGTCACTGGTTCTAGTCCTTACCAAGCCAGACGTTTCTGTGCAGAGTTTACACGTTCTCCCCATTCTCACATGGGTTTCCCCCGGTTTCCCCGATCTTTCTTTCCACTGTCCAAAAACATGCAACGTAAGTTAACTGACTAATCCAAATCAGCACCATAGACATGCTCCTAGTAAGTAGATATCTCTTAAGAGCAATCACTATCTGTTCATTAGCTACTACAGCAGGGGAGTTCTCGAGATCTACCTGAGCTCAAACTCCCCTCTCGCCCTGCAAACAGGAGGTAGCCCCGGGCACGAGGATCTTATGAGCTCAGGGCTCTCTCTTAGGACAGCATGCCAAACAAGCTTTATAATCAATCATCAGCTAGGTGTGAACTTTTGAAACAACATTTAAAGGGATAGTTCACCCAAAGATTATAATTCTGCCGCTATTTATTCACCGTTCAAAAGAAGATATTTTGAAGAATGTTGAAAACCTGTAACCACGGACTTCCATAATAGAAAATACAAGCACTATTGAAGTCAATGGTTACAGATTTCCAACATTCTTCAAAATATCTTCTTTTGTGTTCAACAGAAAAAACAACAACCTCAAACAGGTTTATTTTATTTATTTATTTAGTCTTTTGTGAGTGAACTATCCCTTAGAGTAGACTATGATTAAAAAATGAATTCTCACACCCCTGACGCTTCAGCAAGAAACACACACACACACAAAAGGATTCTGGGAATTGTTTGGACACACCCAATTTAAAAGCACTGGGTTTTTTCTTTTTCCAGCCGCTTTCACTCAATAATAATTTTATAACCCAAAACATCAGTGATCTGCTGTGTGTTTCAACCTGTCGGCTCTCCAAACTCTATTTATTTTGTTTATTTTTTGCATGTACCTCTTTGGAGTCTTCCTCGCTGGCGCTGTCCGTTTCGCTCTCAGCTGGAAGACACAGAGAAAGCAAAGCAGTCAGACTGAGAAATCCAGGAGTTCCTGACAGACTGGTTATCGTGTACGGTTGGATGAAGCAATGCAATGGATCATCAGATTAAATAAAAAAGCTCAACCCATGCACTGTTTACTCTACTTCAACATTTCACCCTTACAGGTTAACTGATTAATCCCATTACTAGCTGAGAGATCTCCTCAGGGATAATCATTTATGATGTAATCTCACTTATTAGATTAAGAAATGACAGATTAAATACATTCTGACACAACTAATGCAAATATTTGTAACACTTTACCTTTCATTAGTTTATTATTATTAGGTACTGCATTAGCTAACATCGAGAACTGCATTTTGCTGTGGTGTTAAAGGTGCAGTAGGTGATTGTCTTCAAAAACATTTGTTGCTGTGCTGGTTGAAAGTCTCTTCACAGTACAATAGTAATGATTAAAGTAAATGATCTAAATGTGTTTATATGTATTTTCAGGGCTCAAAATTAACTTTTTTACTTGGTAGCACCGCTGCTCCCAACTTCAAATATTTAGGAGCACCAGAAAAAAAATTAAGAGCACCCATCAAAAATGAATAAACACCACTGCCAATTGTATATTAAGAGATTTATTGTATTTGAAAACAACATGAATTAGGACTAACAAAAACCAGAAACAACTATCTAACTAATGCTGTGATGACTTATTGATATTTGTGCAATAATTCCAAAATGAATGTCTAATAATTATAAAATATTATTGATGACAATAATACTAACAATGAATTACATTTCTCATTATCATGCTGCTTGAATGTGAGTTATCTGCTATAAAAGTCCTACTGTTTCTCCATGAAAAATAAATTTATGGTTTGCATCAAACAAAAATGAAGCATTGCAGTAAGAAATATTTATTTTGCACTATTGTTTTTATATGCATGTCAATTTAATAAATAATATTTCTGCTACAAAACAAACAAAAGATTATAATAAATCATTCAATTCAAGACTGAAAGCTGCAAAGCAGTCATCAGTAACTAAATAGAAAAATAATATACATCTTAAGAAAAATGGACAAAATAAAGGAAGAAAAGTCTCACTTCTGCCACTCTTTAAACGTTTTGGTTTGGGTAAATGCTCAGTCTCATTATGAGCTGATTTACAGTTTTCTGTGTTTGTGGAAAAAAGCAGGCGAGTCAGTCGGTCTATTATTGAGGATTCTCGCAATGACCACCGGCGCATTATCATTTTTTGTTATGAGCCGCAGATTCAGTTCAAACTCAGTAACAGCGAGCTTCTTTGGCGATGATGTGTACAGTGTTAGATTTTACATTTAGCGGACATTTGCGCTGAACACACAGTGAATGCAACGCATCGAAATTCGGGCACCTTCTCCGAAAACACTTGCTTGATCTCGGCTGGCGGATCAATGTTCACCACATGATCGCTGTCTTCGGCGACATTATTTGGAACTTTTAGGTGGGGTTTGCAAACCTGTGTACTTTTTACTCTTCAGTAGTTTGCATTTCCAGCGGTCACAAAAGCTCCCTGTCATCTGACAGCGGAAAGCCTTGAGTGATTGACAGCTAATATGAACCAATATAGCGGCAATGAAGAGCGATTCAGCACGTTTTTAGAAAAAAATCAAAACAAAATGCTCCCAAATATATTATAAGGTCGCATAGATTAAATTTTGGGCGCATATGCAAGCAAAATGGTCGCAATTTTGAGCCCTGATTTTTATATTCTGGGTAAGGCATAAGACAAAAAAATGTTTATCCAATTAAATAGCGTTGGGTCGATATTTCCCATAATTCTGATCAGTACTTCTGATCATGAGTACTTTTAAAAGGGCTACTTTTTACTCATACTTTAATATTTAATATTTACTGCAGATACTTTTACTCTACTTGCACTACATTTTTAGGCAAGTAATGGTACTTTTACTTGAGCATGATTTTTCAGTACTCTTTCCACCACGGAGTATAATATAGTTTTTCGTTCAGAATTGTAGTATTATAAAGTATTATAAAGTTTTCTAACTGGCAAATGACATGATCTAGTGGGTCTCTGTCATCTCTAATGTGCACGTTCATGATTTCAGGAGGCGTCGCTTTGGACGGCAGGAGAGGGATTGTATTTGAAAGGTATTATGCAAACCAGTTTGTATTTTGGCAGATCAACTACCGCACCTTTAATTTTTGTTAATCAACAGTTGTTCATTATTAGTTCACATTAGCTCATTTCTGATGGATGACAGTAGCTATGTTCCCATCCAAAAATGCAAATTAAATTAATGAGCAAAACTGGAATATCGCATAAAAGACGTGCGAATAAAGCAGCGTTTCCATCCAACGAGTCAAAGAGAACAAAAAAATCGTCACTCCCTGATTAACTGGCGGCAAATATCAAAAATAAAAATGCAATTTGCTGGGGTTGGAGAAGCTGCGTGCATTTTTTCTTTATTTAATAATAAAGAAGACAATCCGACACACAATGAATGCGTGGTGGTGTTTGAAGGTGTCTCTTGAATATTCTGGAGGTCATTAATAATATAATAATACTAATGCTGAAATGGTTAAGGCGTTTTAGAATGACCAAAACAACATTTTAGATGTTTTACAGTGTGCTCAGCCTGCTGGTTTGTCCATTCACACAAATTTTTATCATCACATGATCTCTTATAACTAAATCACATGACTTTTTTAATGCGCACATTGGAATTTGTTCTGTAAAAGTGTTTTCCTCATAGTTTATGCGCATCTTTTCTTATCGAGTAAAACGTTTATCCACATATGTTTTTTGCACATTTTCAAAATTGATGTGCATCTAGGCATTTGCATCAACCGGTTTTTATGGGCATATCCAAAATGCGATTAAAAATAGATGGATGGAAACATACAGTAGCTATTGACTAATATGTTATTCAATTCAGAAGTTGTTTTGTTTATTGGTAAAATTAAAGGTAACAAAAATGTTTAGAAGCATGTAAACGAATGTAGTTAACTAGTTAATACCCATTGCAAAGTGTTAGCGAAACATTTTTTAAGTATTACAAGTTGTCTGAAATGTGACTCTAAGGTAAAAGTTACTTTTTTGAGTTTGAGATTTATACTTCGTTGTTAATTTTATATTGATGTATGGTTTGTTAGGATAGGACAATATTTGGTTGAGATTAGGGACGCTCAAAATAACTGATTAACCATTAACCGAAAGGGTGCGTTTGTAACCGATTAATGGTATCAGTTAAACGATAAAAAAATATTATTTTATATATTTTTTAATTTGGCTTCATAAGGGGCCGATCACCGAACGTGCTTTTTGCATTGAGAAGGGCATTTTATGAATGGTTTATTAACTGTTTTGCGCGCTGCTTATGCGCCCTGCTTGCCTCACGTTTGCTGTTGCACGCTGTGTGCACGTGGTTGAATAAAACTCAACCCTGAGCGGTTACGTCAGTCGCGTCTTTTTCATTCTTCAATCAAATAAAAAAGCAGAGCAGGGATTCTGTTGAGGTGCCTGCAGTATTTTTTTCAGGATATTTTTTTTAATGATGGAGGAGAAACTTGTGGTCGCAGTTTCAAGTTACCCAGAGCTGTAGGCATATTACTTTACAAATCATAGATATCACAATGTTATTCTGTATATTACAATTATAACAACATGGACAGCAACACTCGCGCACAATAGACCAGCTGATTCAGTCGTTTCCTATAGTGACATAAAAAATAGCACTGCTCTTTTTTTTCTTGTCAGCATAAAAGGCAGTGTGGTGCGGTGCGCCTCGCATTTTGGAACGGAAAAGCGCGTTCGCTGTGATCGGCCCCTGATGTGCAACAAATATTTGTTAACTTGCGGGATAAGAATATTTCTAGTCACAGTTTGACAGTTAAGTTAACACAAACCAGCGCTGATGCTGATTGCGAGTGAGACGGAGGAAATAAGTCATTATGACATAATCTTTAAACTAATGACTTCTATTCTAAAGTTAAAAGGGGTTTTGTGACATAAGAACAATGAAGCTTTAATCAAATGCACATTTTTAGTGGAGCGATCGATTTAATAGCCTGATATTTTTATATGACGGACGAAAAAAAAAACATGATTGGAAAAATAAGCAAATGCCGGTTTTTAAAAAGATTCAGTCAATGTTTTCGTTTTGTAATCTAAATTGGTCATTTAGGTGACAAATATCTAGGGCAGGCCTGTTTATTTTATTATTATTATTTAGTATAATATGTATGCTGCTGTTTGCATGTTAAAATAAATCAGTATTTTAAAATATTTAATGTGTCAAAATAGAAACCTAAATTTTTTTTTGTTAAATAATATTTTAATATTTATTTGTTAATGGTTAATATTCGGTTAACGAGCTGCGGTTGTCAGTTGGTAAAAAAACTGAAATGAGCATCCCTAGTTGAGATGCAACTATTCAAACACATTGAAATATTGATAAAACGACATTTAAAGTGTAAATGAACCAACCCAGGCTCATCAATGATACAAACCCCTGTATACATTGCTGGAGAGCAGCAAATACATCCCAGGAGCTACGTTTTTTTCAGTTTTGTTTTTTGCGAATCCACTAGGGGCCGCTGTGTACACTTTTTCAGATCTCAAATTTCTCTTGCAAGTGGCATTCGCACCTGCTGTACCTGCGTAAATCCACCAGAGGCCGCTGTCCGATACAACCATCCCATCCCTAAACCCAACCGATACTGTTTTAAAAAGCAAAACATTTCTAAACCTATAGTTTTAATAACTCATTTCTAATAACTGATTTATTTTATTTCTGTCATGATGACAGTAAATAATATTTGACTAGATATTTTTCAAGATACTAGTATTCAGCTTAAAGTGACATTTATAGGCTAAACTAGGTTAATTAGGCAGGTTAGGGTAATTAGGCAAGTTATTGTATAATGATGGGTTGTTCAGCAGACAATTGAAAACAAATATTGCTTAAGGGGGCTAATAATAATGACCTTAAAATAGCTTACAAAAATTTAAAACTGCTTTTATTCAAGCCGAAATAAAACAAATAAGACTTTCTCCAGAAGAAAAAATATTATCAGACCTACTGTGAAAAATTCCTTGCTCTGTTAAACATCATTTGGGAAATATTGAACATAAAGAAAATTCAATAATAATAATTATTATAATAATAATTTAGAATTCAATTATATGAATAAACCCCTTAGTAAAAACCGTAAAAGCACAGATAGAAGTGCCACATTTTGGCTCAGTGTGAGAAAAAAACCCCATGTAATTTAGCTAAGTATATTACAGTTTTCTCTTCACCAGCCTGAAACAACATGTTAAGAAAAAGCCAAGCAGCGTAAAACTGCCCAAAGATTCCCTAGAGTATAAATCATGCATACCAAAAGAAAAAAAGACAGCTTGTTTCTTTTTTTTTTAACTCTGTCATTGTGTTTGTGTTTACCACGAATAACTCAACACTTAAGCAAGATGTTTGAGCTGTAAAACCACACACTTTCAGCCTCAGGGACTTCTGAGAAAGAAAAAAAGAAAAGGACTCTTGATTGGAAAACACGGAACAACAGGACATGAGTCAACATTCCCGTCTGAATACAAACGCACTGACAATCGGTACGGTAAACTTTACGCCACTAAAACAAGTTTTGATAAGCCAAGGCCGAGTTCATGTCATGTAAATGCTGACAGCGCTGTGGATGAATGACATACTGTAAGTGTGTCTTCATTAAACTACTCTAGGAAGTCATTTGCATTCCTTACTCGTAAGTTGCTCCCAGAGGAAACAGGATAAAAACTACAACACTTATAAAAGGAAATGTAGTATATTAGGTCTAGTAGCATTGTGGGTGTTGTATCACTTCACGCTTTTAGCATTACACTGAATGACTGTGAAGGGCAAAAAAGTTAGCGCAAGTTTGTGTCATAGTTGGCAACAATTACTTAGTTATCTTTGCTAAGATATTGGTATTACTAAATATACTCTAAGGGTGCTTTCACATCTGTAGTCTGCTTTATTTGGTCTGGACAAAGAGCAATAAATGATACATTGTAGCAGTTTCTGACGCCTTTAGGCCGCTTTCACACCACACTGATTGCTTTGGTCTGAACCAGTTGAAAATAACCAAAATGCATTCATGTGACAAAATCCACATCACTCATTGGCCAGATGTTGTTGAACATATTTCCTAAACTGCTTTTTGATTGTTCAGAATTCACGTGCGGGAAAATGCCAATGGAACTCCCGCAAATAAACAAACCGACAGGCACAAAATGTCGCTTTTTACTATGGAGGGACGACTGCGCTGGCTGATTGTATCCCTGCTCATAGTATACTATATAGTTTGTATACATCACTTAGACAAACTATACATTTCGAGAATAAAGCGCATCTGTGGTTGCAAAACAATGTTTTACGGCAAAGGTGCATAGTATGTCACTTCTGGAGGGGGCATGAATTAATTTAGCTAAACTGCAACATGGTCATCTTCCGGAAATATTACCAACGATCCATCAGGTAATGTTTTCCCCCTCTCTCTCTCTCTTTTGGTAAAGCGCTGTCAACAAATACTTTTTCTTCACATTCCATAATGCACAGCGCATCAGCCTACGGCAGCTGGATTTGTCCAAAAAGGCTACATTCACACCTGCCCAAACGAACCGTACCAAAAGGGAAAACAAACTCTAGTGCGATTCAACCGAACTAAATAAGGCAGGTGTGAAAACACCCTAAGTCTAAGTATTTATCTTATTTACAAGGGTGTAATTTTAGTTTTAAAAGGGTTTTTAGTTTAAATCCTATCTCCTTTATTTACATACTGTTGTGTTCCTTTTTTCTTTTTCAAATATCTCCCAAATGATGTTTAACAGAGCAAGGACGTTTTCACAGTATTTCCTATATTTTTTTCTTCTGGAGAAAGTATTATTTGTTTTATTTTAGCTAAAATAAAAGCAATTTTTTTTTATTTTAGCATCCATTTAACCTAATAAAGCCTTTAAAATGCACTTTAAGCTGAATATTAGTATCTTGAAAAATATCTAGTGAAATATTATGTACACTTTCTGACAAAAGTATTGTTGTATATAGTTCTCCTTATATAGTTATTGGTGTATATAGTTCTCTTTCTCATACTTCAGCCTCCACATCAAAGTTCCTGAAAGCAAAGAAGGTCAAGGTGCTCCAGGATTGGCCAGCCCAGTAATCAGACATAAACATTATTGAGCATGTCTGGGGTAAGATGAAGGAGAAGGCATTGAAGATGAATCCAAAGAATCTTGATGAACTCTGGGAGTCCTGCAAGAACTCTTTCTTTGCCATTCCAGATGACTTTATTAATAAGTGATTTGAGTCATTGCAGAGATGTATGGATGCAGTCCTCCAAGCTCATGGGAGTCAGGCACAATATTCATTCTGTTTCTACTGCAGCATGACTTTATATTCTATACTGTTCATTATTTCTGTTAAGTGACAAGACCTTTGCCTTAGCAAAGTCAGACCTTACTGTCCTAATTAAATCATTAAAAAGGCAAGATCATATTTTATTTTGGTCAAATAAGCGTAATCTAGAGGCCTTTGCCTTTCATATAAGCCACTTCTGATACTAAATGATCAACTAGAAGTTATTATTTGTTGTTCCTAAAACTTTAATAGGCGACAAGACTTTTGTCAGGTAGTGTACAGGGTGACTAATAATTTATGAGAGCTACTATATATTTAATTGATCATTTTTGAGCAATTATTAATTTGTTAAAACAAATAACCTAATTGGAATCAGAACTGGAAATTGTCTAATGATATCCAGAAGTGAAAGCTGCACATACAGCACCACTTACAGCACAAAATGTGAAGAAATGTTTATAATATACATGGGCCTGCAAATAATCACCTATCAACCAGTCAGAGCTTGATAGCAGCCACAAATCACTTGTGAAGCAAGACTGCAATGCACGAAACACTGCTTCATCAAATCACTATACAGCCAATCAACTCTAGTGAAAGAATCAGTGCAAATCGTCTGGATTTTAGCATGACGTGGATCTCTGCATCAGACTGAAGACACACTGTAACTAGGGCACACACACACACACACACACACTTACAGTGAATATTGTGTTCTCACCTCTGCGTTATACATTAACTCTGGCCAGAGTTGAGTTACAGTACAGAAGTACAGCCATGACGTGACACACACTCACACAGTGTCCTTGATACGCTGATCTCTAATGGACATTGAACAGCACGGAGAACACACACCTGATCTCAATGCCTCAAAACATGTTTCAAACCTCTGAATTTTGCAATACTATTTATTTGTTTGTTTGTTTATATGTGTTATAAAAAATACGAAACCTGTTAACTAACAAATAGTTTTTTTCTGTGCACAAATCTAACACCTGTAATTTTCCACCAATTGCTGAAACTCAAACAGCAGGATGGTTTGGAGGTTTGGATTTTTTTAAATGATTAAACAGTAGGTATTTTATGAGTGTGTATGGCACTGTATAAATGACACCATCACGACTAAATAAAATGCCTAAAGGGACAAACCAACCATATGAGGAGACGGGGGAGATCTGTAAGGGGTAAAGGTCGCTGGAGGTCACGGCCTGCTCTTCATTCTCTGTCACCACCTCAATGGTCTGACAGACGTCGGGCAGATCGTTGATAATCAGATGGTCCTCTGAGGAACAACAACAGGGAAGAGAGAGTCAATATGGAGAACAGTGAAGAGGGAAGTGAATAGGACTCTTAAAGGACACCTATTATGCCCCTTCTAACAAGATGTAAAATAAGTCTCTAATGTCCCCACAGTGTGTGTGTGTGTGTGTGTGTGTGTGTGTGTGTGTGTGTGTGTGTG
>CAIGQZ010032675.1:2173459-2188344 GCA_903798205.1 Danio tinwini
ATATATATATATATATATATATTATTCCATTCAATCTAAAATACACACAAACAGCAAAGTAAAATGTTGATTTATCACCATAATACAACTTATTCTAATATATATGTTCAGAACCTCTTAAAAAAAAGAATATTGATGATTATAGAAAGAACTATGAACTTTCATTGGCTTAAACACATTTGCACATGTAATAATATTACCACAGACAGCCTAAATATACATATAAATATAAAAGAGATTTCTCTGTCAAACCCAGATCTGTAAACATTCCATATGCCATAATAAAATACAAAATAGACAGTAAAAACTGATTCAACATCAGATTGCAAGCCAGTGTTTCCCTTTAACGTTACTAGAAACCCAGTGTTACCCATTAACATTACTTATATAACCCAGTGTATGCCTTTATAATTACTTATTTTCCTCCAGATTCTTTGGCTGAGATCTGTAAGTGAGCACCTCAAATGGCTACGTAATATACAGAGTTGAAGTCAGATTTATTAGCCCTCCTGAATTATTAACCCCCTGTACATTTTAATCCCCACTTTAGGTTTAACAGAGAGAAGATTTGTTCAACATATTTGTAAATATAATAGTTTAAATAAATAATTTCTAATAACTGATTTATTTTATCTTTGCCATGATGACAGCACATAATATTTTATTAGATATTTTTCAAGACACTAGTATTCAGCTTAAAGTGACACTTAAACTACAGAGTGACATTTAAACTAGGTTAATTAGGTTAATTAGGCAGGTTAGGGTAATTAGGCAAGTCATTGTATAACGGTGGTTTTTTCTGTAGACAATCGAAAACAAATAGTGCTTAAGGGGGCTAATAATATTGACCTTAAATAAATTAAAAACTGCTTTTATTCTAGCCGAAATTAAACAAATAAAACTTTCTTCAGAATAAAAAAAAATATTATAGGAAATACTGTGAGAAATGCCTTGCTCTGTTAAACATTTCGTAAAACTTTTAAGAAAGGAGGGCGAATTAAACTTTTTAAAACTGTTCTCGCAACTTAACCAGTGAACTCCAGCTGAATTATTTAGGGAAGTAGAGTTCTTTGGTCAGCATGGACACAATACACGGTATCTGTTTCTTGCTATCAAACCCTGGAAGATTAGAGGAGGATTTAAACTCCAGCGCCACCTTGTGGTTGACGCGCGTCATGATCTGCATGATCTCTAGTTGCCTGCCATATTTTAACAACATCTCACATAGCGAGGAGATAAACCAGGAGCCATTAGCCACGTTCCTCCATGCGTAATATCCTGAGGAGAGACAGAAAACAACATGGTTAGGACAAGGGAGCCATTCCATCTGGCTTATATATTACTGAGGAACTGTGGATGTTCCCCAACAGTTACAGTTACAACTTCTGTTCATCTCTGTGACACTCCTGTCGGTCAAGTTTGTTTTTTGGAAGAAACAAAAAATAAATAAATATATATATATATATACAGTTGCAATCAGAATTATTCAACCCCCTGATTTATTAGCCCCCCTGTTTTTTTTTTCCCCAATTTCTGTTTAATGGAGAGAAGATTTCTTCAACACATTTCTAAATATAATAGTTTTAATAACTCATCTCTAATAACTTATTTATTTTATCTTTGCCATGATGACAGTAAATAATATTTGACTAGAATTTTTTTTAAGACACTTCTACACAGCTTAAAATGACATTTAAAGGCTTAACTAGGTTAATTAGGTTAACTAGGCAGGTTAGGGTAATTAGGCAAGTTATTGTATAATGATGGTTTATTCTGTAGACTATGAAAAAAATAAATAGCTTAAAGGGGTTAATAATTTTGACCTTAAAATGGGTTTTAAAAAATTAAAAACTGCTTTTATTCTAGCCAAAATAAAACAAATAAGACTTTCTCCAGAAGAAAAAATATTATCAGACACACATTGTGAAAATTTCCTTGTTCTGTTAAACATCATTTGGGAAATATTTAAAAAAGAAAAAAAATTTAAAGGGGGGTTAAATAATTCTGATTGCAACTGTATATAAATCACAAAATAATATCACCATTTCTTGAGAATCTAACCTCTACTCCACACAGTATCTTCTTTTGGAAGAACCTTTATGATAATCTAAACTGGGAGAAAGTCTGGTCACTACAACAAAAAATCTCTCACAAATAAGGGCATGCTCACACTATGTGCCCAGGCCTGTTTCCTGGATCGTTTGAGAAGTGTGAGTGCTCTGAATCGGGTTTAGGCACGGTTCACTTGGGCGGCCCTGGCCCGGTTGGAAGAGGTGAGCCTGAGCACTGTTCACTTGGGCTCAGGCGCGGTATGCTTACAGTGTGAGTGCAAGTGTGCCTGAGCCCGAAACTGAAAGCGAGACGTGACTTTTAAGGGACTGTTTCATATGGATTAATTAATCATTCGTACTGTTCAATGAACGCAAACTGTCGTAGATTATTAAAGACGCAAACCCCTCACTGCACCACAGCTGCAGCTTCAACAAACTTCTTCATTCCTGCAGCACGAGGACTTTATGATTGTTTATGAGCGTCAAAAGTGTCTGATCTGTTCGGCGAAATATTAGACTGCGTGTCAATGCATATCAAACGATTTAAACAATATAACTAAAGAAATCTCCACTGTGCTGAGCGAGAGCGCTTACTGAACAGCGCATCATCGATGACGTAAGCATGCTTTGGCCTGGTTCAAGGCAACTGTGCATAGTGTGAGTACGGCCTAAGGTAAAAGAGGTTGCTTTTAGGCTGTACTCACACTATGTACCGTTGCCTTGAACCGGGCCAAAGCACGCTTGTACCCCCTCCCGTCTCCCCGGACGGCCCGCACTCACATTACATTCGTGCCTGTGCGCGCTTACGTCATCTATTTCATTGAGCTATTGGCTTCTTTAAGAAAAGGGGAGGAGCTACTATATGTCCCGCCCTCTCGTTGTGTTTCGGTTGAGATTACGTCTGTAGGAGCCATACATTGTATATTGGCGATTGGCCACAAGGTGTCAGTATGAGACTGTGTAACTGTGGCTTCACTGCATGAAGGAGGAGAGCGTTGGTAGGAAGCACACAGTTTTTGACTGTAACTTTCACCGTAACGTAACTTGGACCGTAATTATAGATTGAGGAAAATTGATTTAGGAATTATGTTGATTTTAAAATAAAGACATTTTTATTTGCATCTATTTTGCCTACGGACTCTGACTTTATGTGTTACAAACTTGCTCACTCTACCAACAATAGCGGCAATGGAACGCCACTACAACGTCAAACATTAGATAAAAATGCACATTTCAAAGCACTTATTAAATCCCTTCAGCCGATCTAGCGGGAGCATTTTTAGCTTAGATCATTGAATTGTATTAGACCATTAGCATCTCGCTCAGATACGACCAAATAGTTTTGAATGTTTTCATATTTAAAGTACAAATGAAATCAAAATTAGCCATATTGATTTTGTTAGCTCGCATTGCTAGTTCCGTGATGAACAATTCATCTGTGCATGGCATTAAGAAAAAAATAAAACTTTGCCCTTGTTAAATTAAAATCTGAAAATGCACTTCCTGTTTGTTTTCAGTTAAATTCTCAGATTAAGTCTGTCTGAGGTATTGGGCGGGGTTAACATACTTAACCACGCCCCTCCAGCTGTCAGTTTTGACAACAAACAGAAATGGTGAGCAGGATGAGTCTGTTAGCTTGTAATAACTTTCCCCAAACTCTTTTTCCCATCTCTCTGAATGAAATGCATACTGTACTTTACTACATCCAATCAGCTCGCAATAGAAAAAACAAGCCACGCCCACAATTTTCTCATTTATTATTCCACTTCTCTAGGAACTGCGTCACAATAGGAAAAATATTTCCGGTTCATGCCGACTTTAAATCTTGACTCTTCTGTAGACACACTGTGTACTAAGACTGACAGAAAATGAAAAGTTGCACATCAAATCATCTAACCAGACAGAAAAAAGACATTACTTACCTGGTGCGGTGGAGTAAGCGTACAGAAAATCTGCTTCAACAGGAATCCTCTGTGTTTCCTCGTCACATACACTATCACACTCAATGCCAGAGTCCAGCTCTGAGCCTCGGCAGGCCTGGAGAAACACAAACACAGCTCAAACATCTGTGGAAGAAATGATGTCCGAGAGGTTTCTGGCTGCAGACAAGGTGCACATGCAAGCTGAGACTGCATGCAATGCTTTTAACCTACATACCCTAGTCCCTCACAGTGACATCCCTTACTATTACTATTGATACTGTTAAACGAAAACGAAGTCTAAAACTATTGGTCAGAAAACATTTTTGATAACTGAAATTATAGACACAGTGGCTCAGTGGTTAGCACTGTTGCCTCACAGCAAAAAAAGAAAGTGTCCCATCTGGGCCAGTTGGCATTACTGTGTGGAGTTTGCATGTTCTCCCTGTGCTGGCGTGGGTTTCCTCCGGGTGCTCCGGTTTCCCCCACAGTCCAAAGAAATGCGGTATAGGTGAAGTGAATAAACTAAATTGGACGTGGTGTATGAGTGTGTGTGTGAATATGAGTGTATGGATGTCCATATCCATTTCTCAGTGAATATAGGTCATATATTTTGGTGCATTTGAGCAAAACAGATTTATTAAACAGATATATTTATTAAAATAATATTTCAGTCACCGAACATCTTTAGAAAAAAAATACATTTAAATTCATGCAAAATATTGGGGGGAAAAAATGACAAACTACAAAATTTCAACAAAACTTTATACATTTTTGTTTCTCTTGAATTTTGCTCTCTTTAAATATTTTTTATTTAATGTTTTTCTCTAACATATAAATTTGAGTGTACTCACAGGGGCGCAACTGCACATTTACAGAGGGGTATGCGAGTTCAAGTTGAGCCCCCTCCCGTATTTCTCCCGCATTTGTAATCTTTTTATGAAAAGTGACAGTAGCAGCTACCGAGCCGATCTCAATTGTGAAATTGCAAGAACTGTGTAAGTGAATTTTGCTTTTGCATTATTTTGGATTGACAGCACGTTGAAATTAATATAAAAACGGCTGCAATCACGTCCTTTCCAGTAAAGCTTTATGCCTCGATCCTGCCCTTATGCAGCCTCCGAATCAGTCAATTCAAGTATAACGGTGCTGAGTGATGGACGAGCTCCGTAGTGATAAAGACAGCTTTTATTCACGCGATTTGAAGGATACTTTGAGATTCGGCTGTGTGAATGTGAACAGACAAATACACTTAATAATATATAAAACGTGTCCGTCTTAGCGTGTTTTATTTTAAACACAACTAATATATTATCTTAAATGAGCATAGACAAAACCTGTTTTCATTATGTGCATTCTTAAAGTCACACCTGTGTTATCAAACACAACAGTGGATCAAACTGAGATTCATTTGCTGCTCTTCACTAAATAACAATAGTAACTTTAATTAATATTTAAATGCAGTGAATACAGTTCATAAATTCATGACTATCAAGCGTCAACCATAAAGTCAACTTTACGCCAACACTAGGGGGCTTCAGCCCATAGAATTATATTGTTTTTCACAAACTTAGTATACAGGATGGAAGTATGCGATTTCGGACGCAGTCCACTGTTCCCCTGCCTGGACAAAACCACCTCGTCTGCATTTATGTTAAGTAAAAGCCTATTGACTAAGCGGCCCCGTCACTCCTAAAAACATTAAAAGTTGATTAAAAGTATGGTAATAATAGTGTCGGTTAAGCTTACCAATCTCTTATTATCCAGTTTGTCATGGCAGTTTTCATTTTAAGGCATTGTTTGTTATTTATTTTGGGTTTTTTTTTTTTTATTTTGCGCTCTATGTCTCTTCATTCTCTCCATTTTAACAATGTGACTGTAACCGAGCAACTCAATAATATCCAGCTGCAACGGAGGAGGGGTGGTATATTTTTTTATTTAATAAAATACAATATTATACTCGTATAAACTGCAAAATAAACATTTAAAAATATATATTTATTTAGTTTTATTACTTGAAACTTTTAATAAGGATAATTAAAAAAATAGTTTTGGCACAATGTCGCCCCTCATGTGTGGCCCCCCTATGCACCGCATATACTGCATACCCCCTTTTCGCGCCTCTGTGTACTCATTTTAGACCGTTATCATAAGTTATTTTGTTAGATTAGCTCCAGATTTGGCTTCAGTACTAACTAATGTATACACAAATATAATATTGTAAAGCTTCCTATTGACCTTATTCTTTAATGCGGAGGTGTGCTCGTTTTTTCGATTGTATTAGAACTTCCGATTCAGTTGCCTATGGGAGAAATGACTAGGAATAATAAACGGCTGAAAACGGTCAAACTACTCGCTCTACAAACAAGTGTTTGCATGATTATACAGACAAAATAGAATAATATAATAGGAAAACATCAGTTTGCAACATCATGGAGCATAACGGGCTGTTTTTAACCTCTAAAAATGAATGGAAATAAATGAGACCGGAAGTCTCCAGCCAAAATGATTCAAATGGCTGCGCCCGCTCGTACGCGAAGAATAAGGTGAATAGAAAGTGTTAACCTACTGTAAATGAGAGATTTGTAAGGGTGTACTCCTATATGTTGAGCATTGTAAGTGATAAAAATTCACAATAAATGAATAACTGTAACTAACAACATTTACTGAAAATACAAACTAGCCACTGGCTGTGGCTGTTCAGAGAAGTGCATCAGTCAAGTGCAAGATTGAATACAAAAACATTTTTGCTAATTATTATTTCTTTATGTTCGTTTTTTTAGAGAATGTAGTTTTTCATTTAACGTGAATTTGTCATTTCAGTTATCAAAATGTTTTCTGACCAATAGTTTGTCAGAGTAAAAAAGATGTTTCTGTATCCCTTCTATTTATTCTGTAAATAATCTGTATTTCTGAAATCTTGCACAAAAAATGTAATCTAATCTAACTTTTTTCATTTGCCAAAAAATGCAAACTAGGCATGTTTAACTACATGTATGATCTGTAATATGTGAAGTTCTTCACAGTTTTTTCTTATCTATATATGGTTTATACATGTTGCATTTGTATGGTTTTGTGTTCAGCAATTATATTATTTATTACGAAGAGGTTTGAGTTAATGTAAGCCATGCAAACACTAAACTTTGCCTGATCAACCCGGGTTGCATTTTAATTATTACTCAAATCCCCTAAACTGAAACTCAATATAGAAAAATTTATTTAATTTCACAAAATAAAAACTAAACTCTGAATGACACAACCTAAAACTAAACGGAAATGAAGATTTCTGTGTGATTTACTAATGTTTGTGTATTATCTTTTGATTCCTAAAGATGTTTATTTATACAAACCTTTTTTAATAGGTATTACTGTTTAATAAAACTGTTTTGTTTAAAATGCATCAAAACTATTGTCTATTGTAATTATAGTACTCCTTTTGCTCAACACTGTATGAATAGTATTTTTTGTGAGCACAGATTCCATGTGGGTCTACTAAGAAGCAGAAATCCGCAGATTTTTAGCCCAGAGTCTAATTATTTACTTGTGTAAATTTATATTTATTCAGTTTTGAAATTAATTTCAGTAATATTATTGACCAATATGAAAATGTCTATAGGAATTATTTCCTATGTAGTTTGTAAGGTCATATTTTCTGTCTTTTAGTAGATATATGAGAGACTTGCTTTGTTTACCAAATAAGTGGATCTAATTGGATTTGCATTGCAAACATTAAATAAAAGTAGAAAAATGTATGAATTTTTTTTTCATATATTAGGTTTTTAGTTATGATACTCCCAAAATCACTCATTTTTTACAAAACTCATAGCAGAAATAGCAAAAAAAAAGTCTGCATATTCTGTCTGGCCCTGCTTATAAGCAATATTGAAAGTTATAAGGATAAACTTGAACTGATAAAAATATTTAATCATAAATATTTAATTTAAAAGATTAACAAAAACAAAATACTCCATCGATTACACCAAGACACTGGCCACTAGGATGATCTCTTCTTTAATTGATGGCCCATTTCCACTTCAAGAGTTCACACTTAGCTGATGATTGATTATAAGCAAGTTTGGCATGCTGTCCCGGGAGAGAGCCCTGAGCTCAATAGGTCCTTGGGCTCCCTCCCGTTTGTGGGGCGAGAGGGGAGCTTTGAGCTCAGGTAGATCTCGAGAACTCCCCCCTTTTGTAAGAGTTGATGACAGAAAATAGTCGCTATGGAGAGATATGCTGATGGATAAAAGATTGACTAGTGCTAAATTTAGATTGTTCAATTAACTTGTAGTGCATGTTTTTGGAACGTGGGAGGAAACCGGAGAACCTGGGGGAAACCCACGCAAACACGGGAAGAACATGCTAACTTCACACAGAAACGACAGCCAGTCTGTTAAAGGACTTGAACCGGTGACGTTCTTGCTGTGAGGCCGCAGTGCTAGTCACTGGGCCACCGTGCCGCCCTATGAAAGGAAAAGAGGAGGAGTAGGGGTGGAAGGGGGGATTCTTCAAACGAAGATGACTGTAGTAAGTAACTCTGGCTCTTTATAGTGAGTTAGGAAACGTCTGATTGGTTGATCATACATAGTTAATGCAGAACCAGCCGTGTTCAATCATAATCACGTGATCCTCTCGAAATTAGTTTATAAATAAACTTCACTTAGTGGTACAGTACGATACGCTACGCTTTTATGGCCATTTCCATTGTCAAAAAGTATACCGAACCGAACCATACCACTTTTTTGGCACCCTTTCGAAACATGAGAAAGGGTACCAAAAGGTGGAGCTACACGCACACCTGAACGCTGATTGGTTAGAGAGATTTGTCACGATCTCGTGGAGCTAGCCAGAATGAAAACAAAGAAACCGCCATGTTTAATACACAGCCGAGACATTACATGGAAATACTATATGCATATAATAACGAGCCATGGATGACCCAAGCTCAAACAAACCTTGTCATTGTCTTGATGAACAGCCACAAAGAAAAACAAAATCTGCCCTGTCCTGTTTACACTGTAAAAAGCTTGTAGTTTACTTTTTTTTAAAAAGAGAGCAAACTCGTTGCCTTATACAGTAATTATTAAGTAAACCAACTATTTGCATAATTATAAAAGTCAATCATTTACTGACCTTTTTTAAAATAAAATTAACTTTTGCTTTTAAAGCAATGGGTTTACTCACTTTATTTAAAATAAGTAACTAATAGCTTTTTACAGCAGTAGACCCTGTACAATGCTATTTTAAAATAGCATAACATTGATGTAAACATGGTGATAGCATCTGTCATAGTAAACTTGAGACAAACTGAGCCCTTTTAAATGTTTTGTATAGGCAATTTCATTTTTATCTCACCTGAATGAAGAAAAGCTTTGGTTTTCCCACCAGTGACGCGCAGCGATCTCCTCTGAAAAGCGCAAACAGCCTCTTCAGCTCGATACGGTCATCTGTGCCGTAGATCAGCCCGTCCTCTCCGTGACTCAACAACACACACGCAAACATGGCCGACCGACTGTGATCTTCCTGAGATGCTGAAGGAGGAACAATTCAGAGGTTTATAACTGACTGTTTACATAAATATAAAGCGATGGCTATTGAATAATGCACCTTTAGTTAACAAATCCCTCATCTGGGAGACGGTTTGGTCATTGTAATGTCTGATTTTGAAGCCCAGCTTTGAGAAAATAGCAAACACATTCTTTGCGTCCTCGTCTGTCCCGTTACGAACCCCCATTCCTGTTCAACACAACAACAATTCATTCATTACAATTCAACTCAAATGTATTTGTATAGTGCTTTGAACAATAAAATGTCAATACAAAGCAGCTTTACAACAGGTTTACAACAATCAAGAGTTCAATTTCACAATATCAAGAGTAGTTTCAAGTTCAAGAGTAAAAATAAATAAATAAGTTAAATATGACAACAACCAACCCAACACCCCCCCCCCCCCCCCCCCTCCCCCCCCCAAAAAAATCAAAGTTTTTTGTTTTTGTAAGTTAACTCTTAATTTCTCTGAGCATTATAGTTACATAATCATCTAAATGTAGACAGAAGCAAACAGGTTGGATTTTTTTTGGTCATGCAAGTAGATGGTTTTTACGTGTCGGTTTAAAATATTGTCTTTAAAGGGATAGTTCACCCAAAAATGACAATTCTGCCATCATTTACTCACCCTTCACTTGTTCCAAACCAGTTTGAGCTTCTGTTCAACACAAGACATTTTGAAAAATGTTCCGGTTTCCAGCATTCTTCAAAAATTTTTCTTTTGTGTTCAACAGAGGAAAGAAACTCTTAAAGTTTTGAAAGCACTTTGTGGAGGAGTAAACAGTGAGTACATTTTCATTTTGGGTGAACTATCCCCTTTAAAGTGCACCAAGAAAAATGTATTTAAAAATAAAAGTGATTTGTTTTTCCTACTATGGAGGTCAATGGTTACCGGTTTCCAGCATTCTTCAAAATATCTTGTTTTGAAGAAGAAAAAAACTCAAACCACATTGTGGGTGAGTAAATAGCGAGTAGATTTGTATTTTGTGGTGAACTATCCCTTTAAGGTGTCCCAAAAATGAAACCCAAATAGAAAATATAAAAATAAAATTTGGATTTTTATTCAAGCTCTTTGTGTAACTCTGTTATATATAAACTTACCTGTTTTTTTGTGGAAATTCTTGTTGTTGATGATGAGACATTGTCCCAGATTGGGGTAGTTGGTTTTGTACTGATAATCTTTATCTACATCATCTGCATGTGATTTGGCATCCATCTGAACGACTCCAGGATCTGTGACACTCGAACTCCTGCATCAACAACAACAAAAGTTGATTCAAATCACTTATTAATAAAGTCATCTGGAATGGCAAAGAAAGCGTTCTTGCAGGACTCCCAGAGTTCATCAAGATTCTTTCTGATGTTCATGTCTGGTGACTGGGCTGGCCAATCCTGGAGCACCTTTGCTTTTAGGAACTTTGATGTGGAGGCTGAAGTATGAGAAGGAGCGCTATCCTGCTGAAAAATTTGCCCTCTCCTGTGGTTTGTAATGTAATGGGCAGCACAAATCTCTTGATACTTCAGGCTGTTGATGTTGCTATCCACTCTGCAGATCTCTCGCACAACCCCATACTGAATGTAACCCCAAACCATGATTTTTCCTTCACCAAACTTGACTGATTTCTGTGAGAATCTTGGGTCCATGCTGGTTCCAGTAGGTCTTCTGCAGTATTTGTGATGATTAGGATGCAGTTCAACAGATGATTCATTGGGGGGCAGACCTTCTGACACTTTTCCAAATGATCAACTAGTAGTCAAGTTATTGTTTGTCGCTCTTACAACTGGGATCGACGACAAGGCGTTTGTCAGGTAGTGTACAGCTTTTGTTTAAATTCTTGTTTTGCTTTACTGTAAATATTTTTGCACATTCCAAATAAAACGTCAGCACATTTCCTGGTACAGCACATCATTGAATTCCCTCTCCTAACGCTCAACTTTCTACAGTTTTGGTTTAAGATTTATTGATCAAAAACTACCTATACTTACTTAAAAACTATACTTAAAATGACAATATCACATTTACCACTATTTTTCATTCTTTTTCTTCCTGTTTTGTTGTTCTTTTTAGTAAATGAATGATTTAAATGTTTAAATATGCAATTTTTTTATGACTTTGGTCTACGATTTCTTGATCAACAAAATCTCACAAACCTAAATACTGTATCACATGACATGCTTGTAAATAAATGTTTTGTAATGAATCAATGACCATCAAAATCACACATACTCTTTTGCATTGGTTTGTCTGGCATCCACAGAGTCTCCACCCTTTGGTTTTGCGTCCGACATGGTCACTAAAAACACAGAACAAACAAAAATACACTTTACATTTACAGTAGTGTTAATAAATACAACATATACAACTTATCAAGCATTCTGTGTTTCACAGTATCTTGCAATTGTAAGAAATATGACATGAGTAAATTGCGAAATATTTATTTTCTGGTAAACTGCTGAATTACTAGGAAGTGTTTTTTTCCCCCTCGTGTTGTATAAGAGCAATATTGTCATCTTAAAAATCACATGAATCACATCACTAGGTTACAAAACACCACACGTTTATAGGTTTGTTTATATGGAGTTGTTTGTTTATATGCCAGTCTTGCTCAATGATTTATAACATGTTTTTTTTCTTTAGGATGACTACCGTATGATTGTTAGGGATTTACCCATGCCATCAAAACAATTATCTTTAAAAACACTTCCTTAGTGAGATAGTTCACCCAAAACTGAAAGTTCTGCTATCGTTTACTCACCTTTGACTCCCACACACTGTAAAAAATATTATATGATCAATTAGTCATGACAACATATGTTTTTAGTTCATTGTAAACTAAGTTAATCATATTCTGCCTTAATTTTATAAGTTACGCAAGCTGTTTTAAGTCAATTTAACATAATATAAGTTTAATAGACTATTTAATAGGTTAATTTGATTCAGCTTAAAAATGTAAGGCAACTTGTATTTTCTTACAGTGTAGTAGGAAAAACCAATATTGAAGTCAACGGTTACAGGTTTTTAACATTTTTTGAAATATCTTCTTCTGTTCTCAACAGAAACAGGTTTGGAAGTGAAGGGTGAGTAAATGATAGCAGGATTTACATTTTCATTTCTGGACATCCTGTCCATTTAAAAACAATATTTTAATAGACCACATGTTAAAAAAGTTCATTATACAGCCAAAAATAAATCTTATTTGCTTCTTTCTAGATTTACATGATTATGCATCTATAATACTCAAATAAAATATGAATTTTAGAAGTTTTAGAGTTAATTTACAAAAACAGATACTTTTGCTTTTAATTAATTTTCACAAATCATATTTTTATTAATTGTGTAGTGAATAGTTCATATGCAAAAACATGATTAATGAACATTAATAAAGATTTGAATTGCATAACAAGAACAATAGCATACAAAAAATGAGGAATACAGTGCTTGCCTTTTTTACAACAAAGGAACAAATCAATAGAGAATAAAAAACAAAAAAAAAAATAAAATTATAGAGCAGATATACATTACAAAAAAAATTGCAGAAGAAAATAATTCCGAACTTACATACATCCTCATAGCTTTATTATTTTTAATGTATTTTAGGCTTTCGATATAATGCTTAAGATCAATTTTAAACAAATAAATCTTAGGTTTAGCATTGGACCATTTTTGTTAGTGTGCATGGTACTTCCCATATACTGTACAGGGTGATTCAAAACTTTGAAAATCTGTATTTAATCAAAGAAACATGAAGGAACCTTAGGTAGATAATCAATGTGATGAGGACTTAAAGGTTTTTGTTCAGTAGAAAACCAGTTCATAGATGTTCACTATGACCCCCTCCAGACACTCGAGTGACATGAACCTGAAAGTTGTGGTATGCTTCTTGAGTCACCCTTTATATTCATTAAATTAATAAACCAATTTTGCTCCAAAGTTGGTTTTTGCAAATCTGTCGTCTATTTTTGATAGTTAGATGGATCACAGAAAGTAGGTCTGGTTTTCTTCGCCTTAGGCCCATGACACCTCTACTTTCATATTATAATAAGCCTGTCTCATTATAATATTATAATATAAATTATAGGTTAATTAGACTCTCCCAGTCACCAAAATGAGACAAAGAATACTTAAAATCAACCCACACTCTTTTACTAATAGTGTTATTATTATTATTGCTTTCGTAGTAGTCACAAACAATCATCTATCATCTTATCTAAAACAACTTGTCATCGCTAAAATACATCGAGAACTAAATAATTCATATTTCAAACGCATGTATTAATAAATACGTGTATTAAAACTAAAGTAAAAATGCAGGTTAATCAAGTACTAGTAATATAGTAATGAACTTACATCTGAGAGTGTGAGATGTTTTCTGTTGTATCAGAAAATAAAGTCCTGATCCTGGTGTTGTTTAAATACTCTTTAGAAGTTTGTATTTTGCGAAAAGCGGTGCGGAATCCGACGTTTTAACGTGTGAATATCATTAAGTACTTTAATATTCTTCCAATACCGAAAGCCTTCTCATAAATATGAAACAAACTCCACGTAGATCCGTCTTCCTCCAACGAGACTGTCGCTCCACCCACCACATTCCAAAATACGCATGCGCAGTAACGCATTCTTTGTATTGCGTTTTCAAGACGTGCAAATTTTGATGCAAAAATAAAAATGAAATTATATAATGTACATTTGCAATTTCCATTTAACATATTGCATTGCCGTTTTGCATATAACATTTCAAAATGTAATGTTGCTAGTGTTCGTATTACATATTATGGAGGACAAAGCCTGCAAAAACAATAAATAAACAAATATGCAAATAAATAAATGAGTAAATCCACAAATTCCTGCATAAATAAAACAAATAAATATGCAAACAAATGAATGAGTAAATAAATCCACAAATTTCTGTATAAATAAAACAATAAATAAATAAATGTGCAAATAAATGAATTAATTAGTAAATCCAAAAAATACTGCATAAATAAAACAATAAATAAATATGCAAATAAATAAGTAAATAAAGCCATAAATTCCTGCATAAATAAAACAATAAATAAATATGCAAACAAATTGATTAATTAATTAGTAAATCCAAAAATTACTGCATAAATAAAACAATAAATAAATATGTGAAAAAAATAATAAATAAGTAAATAAATCCACAAATTTCTGCATAAATAAACAAATAAAAAATAAATACGCAAATAAATTAATTAATTACCTTCAAAAGAACGATTCACACAAGACATCTCAAGAATATTGCTGATATTGTCTTGGCACACATGTCTGCGATATGTATATTATACTGAGATAAGATAATTTTGCTGTATATTGTGCAGCCCTAGTGTATAATATATATATATATATATA
>CAIGQZ010032675.1:2189352-2211087 GCA_903798205.1 Danio tinwini
ACACACACACACACACACACACACACACACACACACACACACACACAGGAAAACCTTTGACACCAAAAAAGTGCAAAATCATCATTAGAATGAAAAAAAAGACACACACCTTTAAAATCTCAACACCTTCACAAATAGCAAGAGAAAAACTTTAACATCAGTCAAATATTAAAGTTACTTTTTTAATGCTATATTCAGGCTCACCATGCTAATGAAGGGATAGTTCACCCGAAAATGAAAATTTCCTCACCCTTAAGCGATCCTAAACTTACATGATTTTTTTTTCTTCTGCTAAACTCAAAGTAAGATATTGTGAAGAATGTTCAGGAGAGAAAAATATGCAGTGATAGAAACCAAAATACACTAAGAAATATCTGTAAATTAACCGTTTTCCGTATTTTGGGATTCATGTTTTTATTTTTCCTCATTTATTTATGCTTTTGAATTGCATTATGGGACCTTGATCTTTCTTCCAACAACTTTTAACATCGAAAAGTTTGGATAAAGTGAGTTTTATGAATAATTTTAATAGTTTAAAGTGATATATTGTCTGTGTTGTAGTTGTATAAGCCTATTACGTAACAAAAGCCTGCTAGTTCATTTTCCATACTTATTTCTCTATGTATTATTTCTTATACATTAATTCAAACTACTAAAATGTCAATAAAAGTCCCTTTGTTAAACTGTAGAGTTGAATTTTCAACATCAGAAGTAGACATAGCAAAGATCAAGGTCCCACAATGCAATTCACAGCAGTAAATAAACAAAAAAAACCTGATTAATCTGTTAATTAACAGATTTTTTTATAGTGTAGGAAGATGGCTGCTCCTTTCCAGCATTTTAAAAAAGATCTTCTTTTGTGTTGAACTGAAGAAAGAATATCAAAGCAAATGATGACAGAATTTTCATCTTTGGGTGAACTGCCCCTTTAAGATACTGTAACTTGACCGGAGAAAAGGTGAAAAACTCCGATACTGAGGCACAGGATAGTTAGCAAACACAAAATCTCACTTACTAAACCTTTAACTTCTCTATAGTGCCTCACAGTGTGCCAAAGGGCCTGAGCAAACACACTTTATCATGTTATAATGTCGTTATGTAACACTCGCATTCCTCAATATCAGTCAGCGTTTGGGAGTGGGCGTGGCTTCATATCTGCACGGTTTATTATTCGGCTTGTGTTCGTGTATGTGTGTGTGAGTGGATATAAACGGCTGAGGCTTCACACGCAGAAACACTCGGCAAAATGATATTCTTTGTATTTATTGTGGCTTTACTCGTTGCATATTTCATTTGTCATAGGATTTTTGTTCACAGGAAGACCTTCACCGGCACCGCCAAGCTTTATGGGAAAACAGTCATTGTTACGGGTAAGTTAATATGCAAGATGCCACATGAGAAAAATACCACAGTAGTTTAGAGTAAACACCTTTTTTTTTTACAGTCTTTGGTAAATACTATAGTTGTTTTGAATCATACTATAGTAGGTTGTACTTTGTTAATGAATGTTTTGACATAAACTGTAATAAATACTGTATAGGCTAGTTAGTTTTCACCACACCAAACTATATTGTAGTATTATGTTGTCTTTGAGTATCATATACCCTAGCTAGTTGTAGACTATAGTTTAGTAGTTGTACTAGCCTAGCAATTACTGCAACATATTAATTTAAGTAGCCTACTGTATTACTATAGTATGGCTCAAAAACGCTATAATTGCTCCTTTCAAAATTGAATGTTGTCTTTTTATAGGCTATTACAAATATGGTTATACAATGTTAACCAAACTATATTGTAGCATATGTTGTCTTTGAGTACAATATACCCTATAGCTAGTTGTAGAAAACTGCAATATTGAGTCATTTGTTAAATATTACTAGTTTAGTTGTTGTACTAGCCTAGCAACTATGCAATTACCACAATAGATTCATTCAAGTCGACTAGTTTACTGTAGCATGGCTCAAAAACTCTAGTATTTATTTTAGACTATAGTATTTTCCCATATGGGATTTCTTGCGCTTTCAAAAATGAATGTTGGCTTTTTGTAGGCTATTACAAATATTTTTTTTGTACATCATTAGTGTTTAATGTTACTTTGGCTGTATTAAAATGTTATTGAATATTAAAAGTGTGACTGAATTTGTGAAAAGTTGTTCATTAATAATCGCCTGGCCTTTTTTCAGTAATGAATATGGGTCCAAGACAAAAAGGGGGTTTCAAGCATCAAACTACTGTTGTCCTAATGAACCAAACGTACATGGTTAACCTAATTAAACCAGCCTTTAAATGTCACTTAAGCTGAATACTTATTAAATATTATTATAGTTATTAAAACTGTTTAAATATGTGTTGAAAAAATATTCTCTCAGTTAAACAGCACTTGCATGCAAAATATTTGAAAAAGGATTACTATTTCACAGGAGTGCTAATGATTTTCCCTTCAACTGTATATTAAGCTGAATGACAATGGTGCATAATTCAACTAAGCTTGTACACTTGCACTTAATGTTTCTATATGGATAACTTTTTACATTTAATTTAATGCATAAACATAGAAAATGGGCTGCACTGTAAAGAAATGCTGGGTTCCACACAATTCCTACATGTTGTCCCAACTCAAATCGATGTTAATTCTTACTTCTTTTTACACATTTAGGTGGATTGAACATAAAACAGTTAAATTGTCCCGCAAAAAACTCAACAACTGTGTTGATTTCAACTAATTTTAAATAAGTAGTTTGAACAAGCAGCAATAATATATATTTTTTAAATGCGTCTCTGACTGAAGAACGTTTTTTCCTAAACTTTGAGTGTTGTTGAGGACAATGGGATTCACATTATTCTAATTCGGATTCATTTATACCAGGGCTGCCCAAGCACAGTCCTGGAGGGCCGCTGTCCTGCATAGTTTAGCTCCAACTTCCTTAAACACAGCTGTCTGGAAGTTTCTACTTTTACCTAGAAAGAACTTGATTAGTTGGTTCAGGTGTGTCTAATTGGGGTTGGAACTAAACTCTACAGGACACCGGCTGTCCAGGACTGCATTTGGGCACCCCTGATTTATGCTGAAAGAAAAAGAGCAAATATTGCATGTCTACAGATCCAAACATCTGTATCTGTTGCTTCTGACAGGTGGAAACACCGGCATTGGGAAAGCCACAGCCACCGCTCTGGCTGTGAGAGGAGCTCGAGTGATTCTGGCCTGCCGCAGCAAACAGAGAGGAGAAGAAGCAGCAAAGGAAATCAGGACAGTAAGTAAAACTGTGACTTCACACTGATTTAGATTGTGGTCACAGTGGAGATTCCTATACGACTGATAAGTTGTATTAAAGGGATAGTTGTATGGAGATTACATCTGTCTGATGTATTGGGCGTGGCTAACATACTTAACCATGCCCCCTCCAACTGTCAGTTTTGACACTGTTATGACAACAAACAGAAATGGTGAGGAGGAGGTGTCTGTTAGGTTGTAATAACTCTTCTGAAATCCTTTTCCTGATCTTTCTAAATGAAATGCACACTATACTACATCCAATCAGCCTGCAGTAGATAAAACAAGCCACACCTACTGTTTTCTCATTCAATATTTCATTTATCTAGAAACTGCATCACAATACGATTAAAAAGGTTGCAGCTTCTGGTTCATTTAGACTTTAATGCCGGATTCACACAGGGCTTCAGCATCAATGCTTGACGGAGGGTGTGTCTGAAGTTGGGGCTAGTGCGATCGTCATAGTAGCTTCAGCCAATGAAAGTAGTCCGCAATCGGGTACTATCTGAGCTGGGGTATTTGCATAAAGCAATCTGATTGGCTGACGTTTCCATTGGCACTTGAAAAGTTGAGAAATTCCCAACTTCTACAGCGAGCATTGCCACTGAAGTGACGCAGAAGGATCCACAATTTATTTTGGCAATGCTTGACGTCACCCAATTTAAAATGAATGGGAATCGTTGACGCTGATGCCCCGTGGAAATGGGGCGTAAGGACTATCCGCTTGTTAAGTGTGGGGTCACGCGATGTGGCTTCCTGGTCCAAGCGCTATATCAAACTGTATGGTGAGACTCATCAAATGGTAATAATTAACGTTTATAAAGTGATGTAATACTTTTCGAAAATCGCGATTGCAATATATATATACATCTATGGCTAATATCAGATGGCCAGAAAGTGATAAATTTTGTATAAATTGTTAAAATATTGGTCATTCTGCAAGTACAGAGACTGTTGTGTACACTATAGTTTTATATAAAATTTAATTTAATGTGTGATATGACAAAAAATTGGCCATAAACAAATATTTTCTCAATTCAAATGAGTAGCGGTTTGGACCTGGAAACAGTATTCCATATGTCCCCGATATGTCACGACTTAACAAGCAGATAAAGAATTTAAATACCCTTGTTATTAGTGACACCAGTGGTCACAAAGTGAACTGCAGTCAGTAACTTATTTCTTGTGCTGACTCAAACATACTAGAGACTGAATGCTAATTAGTGCCTCGAGAAACTCAGTTCTCAATATACAGATAACATTCAGATGTCATCCACACTGCTTAGCGCAACATATATATAATAATTTGTATAATTATCAATATATAATTTGATAATAGCAGTTCAGAAAGCATCTAATGGTGATTTATTTATGTTTTTCAAGCTCTGCAATTCATTGCATTACAATTTTATGACAGTATGAAAATAAAGTATATTTGAGACTATTATACAGTATATAGATTTGGCTACCCTATTTAAAAAGGTAAATTATACCAATTATAAATGATTATAAAGAATAAAAAGCCCCTTAAAAAGAGAAAAAGATACATTTATAGCCTCATAAACACATGACTAACCCCAACCTGACACCTAAATAATGAAAAAATATCAAAATAATTAAGCTGTATTTTCCTGCTTCTAATACTAAAATTGCAACTAATTTTCTCACAGGAATCTGGGAATGACGGCGTGATATTTATGCAACTTGATCTTGCAAGTCAGAAATCCATTCGCTCTTTTGCTGAAACCTTCCTGAAGGCCGAGCCCAGACTGGACCTGCTCATTAATAATGCAGGTGAGATCATTAGACATATTAGAAGTACATATCACTTTAACAAACGTATACTTCTGGTCAAAGGTTTGGAATATAACTTTTTTATTTTTAATGCAATGCTCTCCAAAGCTGCAGAATCAATCATTTCAACAGACTATGGAATAATCCTGTTTGAAGGGATTTAAGAGAGTCCACCCAAAAATGAAAATTCTGTTATCATTTACTTTGAGTTTCTTTCTTCTGTTGAATACAAAAAAAAAGATATTTTGAAGAAAGAACCTGTAACCAGTAGCTACTGTATGTTTCCATTCAAAGATGCAAATTAGATTCATGTGCAAAACTGGAATATTGCATTAAACATTTGCGCCTAAATGCTGCAGTTCACTTTAGACCATGGTTGTGATAACACACACCAAGTTAGTGTGAATACATCAATGCGTTACAGAGATAACACCTTAAGTTCAGTTCAATTCAGCTTTATTCGTATAGCGCTTATACAATGTAGTTTGTGTTAAAGCAGCTTCACATTCAAGATAAGTCAATTTTCGCAACATCTACGTTAAATTAGTTTGCAAGTAAGTTGAAAACGGTTGGTCTAATCAACTTGAATTTAATACAGTTTTGTCAGCATGGTCTGTAGATCATGTGATTCAATTTTGGGGAAAATTGGACAAACGGTCTGGGATGAGTTTGTTCAGATAGCTTTTTACAAAAAATTTGAAATAGCAAGTATGAAGAAAAATTACTTCATATAGTGCGTTTCAATCGACTTGAGCCAAGAAATTAGAGGAATTTTGAGTGTTCAAAATTCGGTTCGAAAGTTATAAAGATAAACACGTGAAAATTTGGACAATTGGTGGCAATAGAGAGTTTGATTTAGAGAGTCCAAATTTGTTGTGGTTGAAAATCAGACTGTCCTCTATTAGTGTGCCAAAGTTTGCGCAAATGCTGCAAACAGTTCATAGGGCTCCCATAGACTCCCAGAGCGGAAGAAGAAGCCTACGCAAAATCAATGACATTTCAAGCCTGATCTCATGAGGAAACGTAACTATTTTTTTACGTTTTGTCAGTTTAGTGGCTAATTCGCTCAGTTGTACGAAATGTACGATTTTTAAAAGGCATGGCACCAAACCCAACCGTCATTGGGGGATAAGCAAATCGTACTAAATTGCATGGATGAGATCGTCCGATTTCATGCGAAGTAGCCAAATCAAAAAGTTAAGATTGCCATGAGATACCGTTGGACTTTTCTAATGCGCATGCTGGAATTTATTCAGTAAAGGTGTTTCCATCATAGTTTATGCACATTTTATCTTATCAGAATTTTCATAAGTTTGTCCTACTCAGCTGCGCACTTAGGTTTTTTATGCACATTTTCTAAATTTATGCTCATCTTACCGTTTACATTAAGCATTTTTTTTTATGCAATATTCCAAAATGTGCATATAAACTAATGAATGGAAACATATCTATAGACTTCCATATTATTTGTTTGCCCTATTATGAAAGCCAATGACTACAGGTTTTCAAGCTAACAAAATCAATATGGCCAGTTTTGATTTTATTTGTACTTTAAGACCCGCAGAACTGTTAGTGCTATAAATCAACATGAATGATAGCAGTCTTGTGTGTTATTTAGCTCTGGCTGCTCCAGGACGCACTGAAGATGGTATTGGGATGATCCTGGGAGTGAATCACATCGGCCCGTTCCTGCTGACCAATCTGCTGCTGGAGCGCCTGAAGGAGTGTGCGCCAAGCAGGGTGGTCAACGTGTCGTCCTGTGGGCATGATCTGGGCACCATTGACTTCGACTGCATCAACACACATAAGAGGCTCGGTCTGGGATCGTCTGACGGTGATTTATTTAGGGCCTACACACACAGTAAGCTCTGCAACGTGCTCTTCACACACGAGCTGGCGAAGAGGCTGGAGGGAACCAATGTGACCTGCTACAGTCTCCATCCAGGTCAGTGGCCAATCAGAGATTTAAGCAAGGACTATAAAATACACTCAAGACACTCATATTGTTTTGAATGGGGTAAAGAGTAAGACCGTGTCCTAACAACATGCGACGTGACAAGAAATTTGTCTGTGCACCAAAAGTGACTTATGACAAAAACATTTAAATACAAGCCATTGCACTCCAAACAAAACTGTAAAGGCTTTTATTCACATTATTTAATGTGTTCCTCATGATTTATTTTTTTAATAAACAAATATTCCGGGCTGCTTGGTGGCACAGTGGGTAGCACGTTAGCCTCACAGCAAGAAGGTCACTGATTCGAGCCTCAGCTGGGTCAGTTGGCGTTTCTGTGTGGATGTTCTGTGTTGCATGTTCTCACCGTGTTCGTGTGGGTTTCCTCCGGGTGCTCCGGTTTCCCCCACAGTCCAAAGACATGCGCTATAGGTGAATTGGGTAGGCTAAATTGTCCATAGTGTGTGTGCATGAATGAGTGTGTATGGATGTTTCCCAGCGATGGGTTGCAGCTGGAAGGGCATCGTAAAACATGCTGGATAAGTTGGTGGTTCATTCCATTGTGGCGACCCCAGATTAATAAAGCGACTAAACGGAAAAGAACATGAATAAATGAACACGTATTCCAATTTTGGTTCCTGCAACACATTTCAAAAAAAGTTGGAATAAAAAGCTCGGATAAATCGGGCTATTCACATGTAATTAGATGCATGAACATTTTGAGTTTACTCGCTTCATTCGCGCGTCAAATTCACTGAGCAATAGACATAGATTCACGTTATGGGCAGGGCTTCTGTCTGCCCGCTAAATGGCTAATATGGATTTTTTTTTTTTGTTACTTTATTTTTATTGAGAACTTTTTTTATTTTTACAACAGAACATTTTACATTCAAAAATATACAATTTTGCCATATTACACATGAAATAATATTCAAAACAAAAATAATAAGTAAAAATAAAAGAAACATTATTTCCAGATTCAATGCATTCAAGTTGTTAACAATGCAATAATCATTCAATTTCTTCCAATGTTTTAGAAATAAGTCTTTTTTGAGTCGCAAAATAAATGTCAATTCTTCCATATTGCTTATTTCCTTCACAATTTCTATCCAATCGCCAATAGAGGGGATGTCATGCTTATACCAGTACCTGGTAATAACCTTCTTACTTGCCACATTTAATATATTTTCAAGGTAAACATCCTTCTTCGCTACCACCTCTTCATAGTTTCCAAGAAAATTTGTAATAAAGTCTTTTGGTATATTGTATCCTAAGATCTTTTCTATTTCCGATAAAACCTTGTTCCAGTTTCTAAGTCCAGAAAATATGGAGATGATTTACATCCACCTTCCCACATATTCTCCAACAAGTCTGAGGTGTGGACAATTGTTTGCTTTTAATTTTAGGGGTTATGAAAAAACGTACCAGATTTTTCCAAGCAAATTGTTTCCACCTCCGCGAACAGGTAATTGTATGTTGTATCTTGCAGGCAGAAAGCCATTTTTCAATTGGAATTTCTTCTGTTAATTCTCTTTCCCATTTCTGTCTAATGTAGTTTGTGGAATCTTTTCCATTTTCCCTGGCTAATATGAATTTTATTGAGAAAATAACTTTATGTGCTTTATAAAGGCTGAAAAACAGTGTCGATTCATTTAGAGCCATGTCTGAGTCCACTAGATGCTTTCTAAGGTGCACCCAGCTCTGTAAGTTCATCAACTCCTCCAGAAACTTAACCTGGATGATGGAAGCTTTCAGTGGTGCTTCCGACTGAGCCGAGCCCAGCTTGATCAACTGTTGTCTGTAGGAGGATTTCCCCCTGGGACACCAACAACAGGCGCTACGTCATGAGCACGCCCCTACAAGAGAAAGCTTCTGATTGGTTAACGCGGCGCGAATGTCTGCTGAAGTTTAGATTTTCGAACTCGAGCTATTCCCGCGAAATGGATGTTAATCGAGCAAAACGCTCAACTCGTGCGGCTTCATTCGCGCATATCACGCCGCAGGATGTCTAATCGCGTCTTTGCATTGAATTACCACGTAAATCACTCGCGCTTGACGCTTCTTCCACATTTGGTGTGAACGCAGCGTTAAAGTGGGCAACAGTACAGGGTCTTCGTTGTTGCATTTTGCGCTTCAAAATGAGCCACACATTCTCTATTGGAGACAGGTCGGGACTGCAGGCAGGCCAGTCAAGTATCTGTATCCTCTTCCTCCCCAGCCAGGACTTTGTAATGTGTGCAGAATGTGCTTTTGCATTATATTGTTGAAATGTGCATGGGTGTCCCTGGAAAAGAAAGCAGCATATTGTGCTCCAATATCTCTGTGTACTTTTCAGCAGTAATAGTGCAATCACAGAAGTACAAGTAACCTTTGCCAAGGGCACTGACACAAACCAATACCATGACAGACCCTGACTTTTGTACTTGTTGCTAATATGATCCTTTTGATGATGATCCTTTTCTTCTTTGGTTCAGAGCACACAGCGTCCATTTCTCTCCAAAAAATATCTAAAATACTGATTCATCGGACCACAATACACAGTTCCACTATGTGATGGTCCATCCCAGATGCTTCTGAGCCCAGAAAAGTTGATGGCGCCTCTGGACACTGTGAACATAGGGCTTCATTTTGCCATGGTACAGTTTTAACTGGCATTTGTGGATGTAACTACATATTGTGGTACTTGACAAAGGTTTGCCAAAGTAGTCCTGAGCCCATGTGGTGATACCGCTTATAGATGAATGAGGATTCTTGATGCAGTGCCGCATGAGGGATCGAAGATCACCGTTGTTCAGTTTAGACTTGTATCCTTGTCGTTTACGAACTGAAATCCCTCCAGATTTCTTGAATCTGTTTATGATTTTATGCACGGTTGAAAGTGAAATATCCAAATCTTTTCCTATCTTTCTTTGAGGAACATTGTTTTTCACCATTTCAATAATTTTCTCTCATATTTGTTGACAAACTGTTGATTCTCTGCCCATTTTTGCTCCTAAAGGACTAGACCTTGCTTGGATGCTGCTTTTATACCAAATCATAATTACAGATTTGATCCAAAATTCAGATTTCAGTTCAGGACATGTAAGCAAACAACGCTTATGGTTTGCATATTTAAATACATAATGTCTAAGCGTGATGCATTAAAACAACATTTTAGAAATCTTTAGTGTCAAAAATGAACTGGAGAAGCATTTCTTTACCTTGTTAACCTGCAGTTTCTTGCTTCAGCATCTGTTTTTTCGCTCTCTAATGGTTTGTTTTTCATGTTTTCCAGGTTCAGTAAGGTCTGAGCTGGGTCGGGACATCACTGAATGGCATGCTCAACTCCTCTTGGTCGTCGTCACCAAGTTCTGGGCCACAGACCCAGTGTCCGGCGCTCAGACCACGCTGTACTGCAGCCTCCAGGATGGCATCGAACACCTCAGCGGACGATACTTCTCTGACTGCCAGCTGGTGCAGGTCAAAGCCGAGGCCAGAGATGACGGAGTGGCCAAAAAACTGTGGGACGTCAGCGAGAAGTTATGTGGCATGGCTTGAATGAATTATACACATATTACACACTTTATAACTCTAGTACTGTATTCATTTGTTTAGATTTTAAACTTTGGTATATCGAGAGCACTTCAAGTAAAGATGGATGTATTGTATTAGAAGCACACAAATAACCAAGAAAATCCTTATTATAAGAGGAAAACTTCTGTTGCTGAAGTTTAGATACTAGAAAAAACATTTTTAGCCACGATGTGCATTATGTATTGCACAACCGCATATCTTTAATGTTGATTTGTAATTGTACTCATTTATTGTTTTCAAGTTATTTTGGATTAATTGTGTATGCTTGTAAGTTCCTATGCAGAGTTCAGTGGCTAAAAAGTGTTGCTGTATCTTTGTTTTTTTATTTATTTAGCAGATGTTTTTATATAAAGTCGCTTACAAATAAGGAAAATGGAATTTTATGTCACCAGAAAAGCATCAATATACAGGTACAAGTCTCTTGTTTAGCATTGCATCTGTTTTTAATGTTTCATTTCAATTCATTCAACATGTTGTCAAGTATGGTTGAACTACTCAAAATATTCCAACTCGGGCTCATTTTGAAAATATACCACTACATACATTTCTGGAGAGCGCCAAATACATCCCAGGAGCTACGTATTTTTGCAGTTCTTGTTTTCGCGAATCCACCGAAGGCCACTGTGTAAGATTTATGAGATCTCAAATTTCTCTCGTGAGTGCCATTCGTGCCTGCTGTTCTCCCGTAAATCCACCAGAGGTCGCTGTTGACTGACTGACCCACCCTCCTTATTCCCTAGAATCAGGCGCGCCTCTAGGGGGGGAATTTAGAATGATTCTAAAGGCTAATTTATACTTCTGCAAAAAGCGCACATGTATGCTCCAGCGCAGCCTTCGCGTGGACGCAAAACCCTTGACGTGGTGCACCTCTCAAAAAAATTTTGTAGCACAAGCTGTGATTAGTCGGCTTGGTAGCGCTGACAAGAGTGGGAGCCGTTGAAGTCAATGTTTACAAGTGTCAAGTCCTCTGAAGGAGGTCCAGGTGGAAAGTTTTGTTTTGTGTTTACCTTATGATTAAAGTTGTTGCACATCCGCCGGTTCACACCTTAAAATGAGTGAGTTTGAGCTACTTCTACATTACGGTAGCGTTCAGAAAAAACAAAACACCAGGGAAACTCGACACTGAGGAACATTAAAACCTACTGCCAGCTAGCGTTTCAGAAGTGTTATTGCAGAGCAACACAAACAGTGCGCAGAAGTATAAAAACTTACGTTGTGGGTCACGCGGCTCACTCGATGCAGAAGTATTTGCTAGGCTTTAGGGTCCATTTTAGGGCCCACAGAGATAACACATCCCCACCCCACCCTCTTTACTTTTGCCCACGATATCACATAAATATGAATTTGAGGTGTACCTCACGTACTGCTCAGATTAAAAATTATTCTTCACTTATAAATGATTATATGCAAAATAGTAGTTATTATTGTGTTTGCAACTGGACAAATGTGCAGTTGCAAACAAAACTGATTACAATATTAAGTTAATTAACTGTATGCATGCACTATGCAAATACATATAGAATAATAAAGAAAATATTCATTATAGAAGCTCTTTTCTAAAGACACTTTTTATGATTGTAATGAAACAAAAGTACAGTATTTTCATAATGAATCAGTAACAGAAATACCAAAATCAATAATAAACAAACTATAAAAGTAATGTAATAAGGCAGTTTTACAGTGCACCCGGAAAGTATTCATAGCGCTTCACTTTTTCCACTTTTTTATGTTACAGCCTTATTCAAAATTGATTAAATTCATTGATTTCCTCAACATTCTACACACAATCCTCCATAATGACAATGTGAAAAAAAGAGTTTTGAAATTGTTGCAAATTTATTAACAATAAAAAAAGCTGAAAAGTCACATGTACATCAGTATTCACAGCCTTTGCCGTGAAGCTCTAAATTGAGCTCAGGTAAATTCTGTTTCCACTGATCATTCTTGAGATGTTTCAGCAGCTTAATTGGAGTTTGCCTGTGGTAAATTCAGTTTACTGGACATGATTTGAAAAGGACATACATCTGTCTATATAAGGGCCCAGGGTTGACAGTGCATGTCAAAGCACAAACTAAGCATGAAGACAAAGGAATTGTCCATAGACCTCTGAGACAGGATTGTCTTGAGGCACAAGGCTGGGGAAGGTTACAGAAAAATTTCTGCTGCTTTGAAAGTTCCAACGAGCACAGTGGCCTCCATCATCCGTAAGTGGAAGATGTTTGGAACCACCAGGACTCTTCCTAGAGTTGGCCGGCCATCTAAGCTGAGTGATCGGGGGAGAAGGGCCTTAGTCAGGGAGGTGATCAAAAACCTGATGGTCTCTATCTGAGCTCCAGCGTTCTTCTGTGGAGAGAGGAGAAACTTACAGAAGGACAACCATCTGTGCAGCAATCCACCAATCAGGCCTGTATGGTAGAGTGGCCAGACAGAAGCAACTCTCTGCCTGGAATTTGCCAAAAGACATCTGAAGGACTCTTAGACCATAAGAAACTAAACTCTCTGGTCTGATGGGACTAAAATTGAACTCTTTGTAGTGAATGCCAGACGTTACGTTTGAAGAAAACCAGGCACCACTCATCACCAGGCTAATACCATCCCTACAGTGAAGCATGGTGGTGTCAGCATCATGCTGTAGGGATGTTTTTCAGCAGCAGGAACTGGAAGACTAGTCAGGATAGAGGGAAAGATGAATGCAGCAATGTACAGAGACATCCTGAATGAAAACCTGCTTCAGAGTGCTCTTGACCTCAGACTGGGGTGACGGTTCATCTTCCAGCAGGAAAATGACCCAAAGCACACCGCCAAAATATCAATGGAGTGGCTTCACAACAACTCAGTGAATGTCCTTGAGTGGCCCAGCCAGAGCCCAGACCTAAATCATATTGAACATCTCTGGAGAGATCTGAAAATGGCTGTACACCATCGCTTCCCATCCAACCTGATAGAGCTTGAGAGGTGCTGCATAGAGGAATGGGCAAAAATTCCCAAAGACAGGTGTGCCAAGCTTGTGGCATCATAGTCAAAAAGACTTGAGGCTGTAATCGCTGCCAAAGGTGCATCAACAAAGTATTGAGCAAAGGCTGTGAATACTGATGTACATGTGATTTTTCAGCATTTATATTGTTAATAAATTTGCAACAATTTCACAAGCTATTTTTTCACATTGTCATTATGGGGTATTGTGTGTAGAATTGAGGAAATAAATGAATTTAATTCATTTTGGAATAAGGCTGTAACAAAAAAAAGTCAAAAAAGTGAAGCGCTATAAATACTTTCTGGATGCACTGTATGTCACATAAATAATTACAATGAATTTCCAAAAATAAAACAGTGTGATGCACTGTTGCATTAAGCAGTTGTTTTATTTTAGTTGTTATGCTGAACAGTGTGTTGCTCATTAATTTTCCGTTCCACCCAAGACCTGCTGCAGATGATCATTGACAGTCTTTAACTGATGCTCTGCTCCCATGATGCACCTGGCTTCCATCAACATTGCAGGCATACAGGATGAGCCAAACTGTAAGACGAAATGAGAAAATCATAAGAGAAAGAGAGAGAGAAATACTTTTGAAGTTTGCTGGAGTTGGGTTGGAACTAAACTGTGCAGGGCTGCGGCCCTCCAGGAACTAAGTTTGACACCCCTAGGGAATTCCTACCAATTTAGACTCTGGAGAAACATTCACCTGAGCAGATTAGTAGATTTTTTACTTCTTTATTTTCCGGTGAACTATCAGTCGGTTAGCATGAGAAAGACTTTGCTTCTACAATAAATTCATAAACAGAATTCAGCAAGAATGAGGGTTCAACACTAAAATATCTGCCATCTGCAGACTTCCTCACCGTTTCCATCTCATCCGGATGAGTGGAGCGGTGCTTTAGGTATTTCCTGTTCAGCTCCTTTAAATTGGAGAGCAAAGAGGATCCTTCAGTCAAAGCTTTGAATCTCTGCTCCATCTCATTTAGATCCTTCTGAAGCTTCTGGAGCTGCGTTTTCCCCCTGAAAACACAAACCCATTTCAAATGCGCAATTATTAATTAAACACCATGAGCAGTTTTGCAGCTCTCCAGTATAAAATAAAGTCCTGTTTCCATTGTATGGTGGCTGTAGAATGAACAATAAGCCATCATAAAGGTCTCAGCAGTAACAATCCATCATGTTTACTTGTGTGTCCTTACTTAATGAGCTCATTATTGGCTTCCACAAGTCTGGTCCTCTTCTGATTTATAGCTCTATTGATCTGAAAGAGAAAAAAATATATAGGGAAAACATTCAAAGCTAAATAATTAGTGCTGGGCAAAAATTAAGTTTGTTTTGACAATTTATAATTTATTTATTATATTCAGGGCTCAGCATGTATGATTGCACCCCATTTTAGAAAAGTGTGATTATGGGCAGGGCTTGACAGTGATTATGGGCAGGGCTTGACATTAGCAAAAAAAAATCATAATTATTATTTATTGGCTGAATGAGTCGGGTTTTACCTTGTTATTTTCTCTTTGCACATTCTTGAGTTCCTTTGTCGCTGTGATCTATAAATAAATGAGATTTATATATATAGATATGTGTGTATACAGTTGAAGTCAGAATTATTAGCCTCCTGTATATTTTTTCCCCAACTTCTGCAGATTTTTTTCAATACAATTCTAAACATAATAGTTTTAATAACTCATTTCTAATAACTGATTTATTTTATATTTGCAATGATGACAATACATAATATCTGACAAGATTTTTTTAGAAATACTAGTATTCAGCTTAAAGTGACATTTAAAGGCTTAATTAGGCAGGTGAGGGTAATTATGCAAGTCATCGTATAACGATTGTTCTGTAGACTATGGAAACAAATACTGCTTAAGGGGGCTAATAATATTGACCTTAAAATAAATTAAAAAAAAAATTAAAAACTGCTTTTATTCTAGCCGAAATAACAAACAAGACTTTCTCCAGAAGAAAAAAATATTATAGGAAATACTGTGAAAATTCCTGAATCTGTTCAACATAATTTGGTAAATATTTGAAAAAGAAATTCACAGGAGAGCTCATAATTGTGACTTTAACTGTATATATGTTTTAATGAGCGGCATCTGCATTTATTTCAGTAAAACAAATGAATAATTACTATTTCAGCGAGCTGCTCCTCAAATGAGCGACTGAAAGCCTCAACGGAGCGTCTGACTGGATCAGAGTTTAATGTCTGCCTGCAGGAATCAGAGAAACACACAGCTGAGCATTTGACTTCCGTTGGTTATAAAAACACTGGAGTTGATTTGCTCATTTTTAGACTTACTTGTACTCAGTGACAAACTCCTGGAAAGCGTCGAGCACCACGTCTAGATCAGTGGGATTTCTCAAATCTCTGTTTTTTTTAGAAGGGCCAGCTCTGTCTAGATAAGGAAGATTCACATTTATGCATTTGGTCAACTTTTTGAAAATTGTACAATGATACAAGTGTGTTTGTTAGACGAAGCAGTTCATTTTTTTAGGGGTCTCCTAACGTATAACACCAAACAAAAACACTTTATTTATTACATTATATACAGTTGAAGACAAATATTATTAGCCCTCCTGTGAAATTTGATTTGTTTTTCAAATATTTCCCAAGTGATGTGAGAAACATTTTCACATTATTTTCTTTCTTTGGAGAACTTTTTTTAGCTTGGCTGGAATAAAAAAAATATTAATACTTATAATTATTATTAGGCCCCTTAAGAATTATATTACATTATATTATAATATATATATATGGGTAGTGCTGTCACCTCACAGCAAGGTCACTGGTTCGAGCCCCGGCTGGGTCAGTTGACATTTCTGTGTGGAGTTTGCATGTTCTCTCCATGTTTGCGTGGGTTTCCGTCAGGTGCTTCGGTTTCCCCCACAGGTCCAAAGACATGCGCTATAGGTGAATAGGGTAAGATAAATTGTCTGCAGTGTATGTGTGTGAATGAGAGTGTATTGGTGTTTCCCAGTGATGAGTTGCAGCTGTAATGGCATCCGCTGTGTAAAACATATGCTGGATAAGTTGGCGGTTCATTCCACTGTGGTGACCCCCGAATAATAATGGGACTAAGCCGAAGGAAAAGACATGAATATGTATGCATGTATGCGTGTATGTGTGTGTGTATATATATATATATATATATATGAATGCTTATATATTCACATTTTTATTAAGTTAACGCATTAATTAATGCCGACAATTATTTTATTGCACATTGACACAGCAGATTTTTGTTTTTAATGTTTTGGAACTCATAGTTCACTGGTTCTAAATACACATACTGGGAAGCCATAGGTCACAAGAGGTTGGGTGGTTGATTAGTATTGGCTTGGAAAAGACATCATCACACTTCTTAACCAATAAAAACATTTGGGGTGGGACTAAGGGGCTGTTCACATATTGTGTCTTTTCTGCGCAAGTTCATTATATATATATATAACTGATATATACATATATATACATATACATACACACACATACAGTTGAAGTCAGAATTATTACCCCCCCCCCTTTGAATTTTTTTTTCTTTTTTAAATATTTCCCAAATCATGTTTAACAGAGAAAGGAAATTTTCATAGTATGTCTGATAATATTTTTTCTTCTGGAAAAAGTCTAATTTGTTTCATTTCCAATAGAATGAAAGCAGTAATTAATAAAAAAAAACATTTTAAGGCCAAAATTATTAGCCCTTTTAAGCTTTTTTTTTTCGATAGTCTACAGAACAAACCATCGTTACACAATAACTTGCCTAATTACCCTAACCTGCCTAGTTAACCTAGTGAAGCCTTTAAATGTCACTTTAAGCTGTATAGAAGTGTCTTGTAAAATTTCTAGTCAAATATTATTTACTGTCATCATGGCAAAGATAAAATAAATCAGTTATTAGAGATGAGTTATTAAAACTATTATGATTAGAAATGTGTTGAAAAAAATCTCTCCGTTAAACAGAAATTGGGGAAAAAATAAACAGGGGGCTAATAATTCTTACTTCAACTGTATATATAAAGATATACATGTATCATACATACATGTGAAGTTAACCCTTTAAATTTAATAACTATTAAAAGATTGTTTAAAAAATCTCAGTTAAACAGAACTTGTGAAATTTTTTTTATAAAAAAATATAATAAAATTATTAAATATTATTAATGTACATTGCATTTAAAGTACACATTTTATTAATTGATATATTACTGATGTGTATTTATCCATTTTAATAAAAAGTTCTGTAATGTTGAGATTCACCTTTGCATTGTTTGTTTCTTTGGTTTTATTAACAGCATATACAGCAAATGAATGCAAAAAAAAATCTAAAATAAGAAATATGCACAAAAAAAGAAAAGAAAAGACAATTTGTTTATTACCTGATGAAGATTTTCTTTTCTGTTTGTGGCCGCTCAGCCGTAGACTAAAAGATCGTCTTTTTGCCCCTTTAGAGCTTGTTTTGCCTGGATGCTGAAAATAAAATAACCTGAGATGAAGTGCTATGCATTTCATATATTGTCTATAAATATACTATATATACAGCACTAGCGGAGATTAACTTTATTTTAATGTACAATTCAGGCTATTTTAGTGTGTAATTCACACTATTAACAAACCATTAATTAAGACTTTTAGCTCAATAAAGTACTAATTAGCTGCTTATTATTAGTTTTTGAGCTAGTAGTTGGGTTTAAGGACTGGGCGCGATCAAAAGTGCAGTATGTAAGTTTGACACCCAGTGGTTGAACTAGGTATTGCATTCCTGGATTTAAAACACACGCAAGATATGGACATAAGAAAATGAAAAACAGTTATAATGATGTAAGACCTACAAGACAATATTTCAGTGAATATAAGGACTAAAATTGCCTTTAAATCAAAAACATTTTTAAGACCCTGCGGACAGCCCGTATTTGTGTACGGTTAACATGAACCTTTTAGTTCTTACTTTTAAACAGGAAAAAAATAAGACGTACAAAGCTTTCATCCTCGTCTGTCAGCTCCTCAGAGGATAAAGAAGGTCTTCGTTGATTCGGAGTCGCTCTTGGGGTCGGAGAGCTTTCTTTAGGTGACCTTTGAACTTTTTCAGCTTTCTAGAAAATAGAAACAAGCATTCCAAATAAATTTCTTTCTGTGACTAACATACACACTCAAAAATATGTTTTCTGTTTGTTCAAACTACTTATTTAAAACAAGCTGAGACAACACAATTCTTGAGGTGGGGGACAACTTCATTGTTTTATGTGCAATCTATAACTAATAAGGTAACTTAATTCCTTCATGTTATCCCAACACAAATCAACTGTGTGGAACCAAACATTGGTGCATATAGTGCATATATAACAGAAACAAGGGAAAAAATAAAGAAATTAATTAAATAAAAATCAGGACTAAAAGGGAAATAAAGACATTAAAACTATTCAATTAATCAGGCAATGCTATCCAACAACAAAAAAACAAACTTTAACATAAAAAGGTGACTTTTTTTTATTCAGAACAAAAATTGTACTAGTAAAAGTATCTATTTTCTGTGTGCCAGTACTTTGAGATTAAAAAAACAATAAACAATAATAATCCCTGTGGCTCCTGATGATCCACTCCAGTGTTTCCCCTACCACTATATAAGGGGGGCGCCCCGCCCTCCCAACGGTTGTACCCGCCCCCCTTGAAGTCATGTCAATTGTATTATCTATATAGCACCAGATCACAACTTTTTTTAATAAACAAGCTAAATAGCATATGTAATATCTTATTTACACAACAGCATGTCATTTCTGTTCTGCGCGACTAAAGTATTCAACATTTTTTGTACTTAAGTATTGCAAGTAGTTTATTTAAAAATTTACTAAAGTACTGAAAGTAAAAGTATTGCGTTATGTAGTTATTTTTAAAAAAGCAATCAAAAGACATTGTTTTGTTTATTTTAAATATCTTTTTTGGGGCACAGGATTAAGCAGAACAAAAAGAACCATGGTTTACGATTTATAATATAAATAATAATAATAATAATAAAAAAAAAAATATATATATATATATATATATATATATATATATGACAGTGACAGCCTTTATGATAGACAGTTAACGTTATGTGAACATTGCAGCATGATATGAACCGCGGGTAGCTAACCGTAGTTAACTCATCTAGCTCTTATGGATAGCTCAAACTGCTGTTTTGTGTATTATATTATCTTTAACTTGACATGTTTCTTCAAATCTGACGGTAGAGTATGCACTTCATTCTATATGAACTGTCTTTCACTCCGACAAATGCAAACATTGGTTCTAAATAGGGTCACGGGTGGTCTTTTTCCTCATCGCCATGAACAGTTGAAAGTGAAGGAGTTGAACGTGGAATTTCTGGGTTTTCCATGTCTAAAACAAACTAAAGTGCTCTCAATGCAGGCAGGCAGCACTGTCTTCTTTGATCGTCTGATCAATGAATGATTGATTCGTATCATTTTATAATTGTAACGAGTAACTATGCAACATTTAAAAAATCTACTGGAGTAAAAGTATTAAGCTCATCCAAAATATGTACTGAAGTAAAAGTAGAAGAAAAAAACAATACTCCAGTAAAGTACAGATAGTTCGTTACTATACATCTCTGGTCTTCAAATACGTCCCGCATCCCTCCCTGCTCTTCAGATGCGTCACACACATCCCATGCTGTGATCTTTGATGTGAGCGGAGCTATCTCCTCTCTCTAGCGTCTAGTTATGACCTCTCCCAGAGGCTCTGCGCATGTCTTATGCAAATTCATACCGGCTCCGTGATCCCCTAAAATGAATTAAAATACCCGGAAATCATGGCGACGAGAGTGAATGAGCAAGTGAACAGATCGCAAGAGCCACAGTAATGGTCTTAACATTATTTTTGATAGGTTAAATGAATAGAGCAATATTGGAATGGTCCTGCATGTATTTAGGCCTTTTTTTACATGTAACATCTGAAAGTTCTGTTTTTGACAATATTACAAGTTCACTAAAAGCTGGCTGGAATTATTAGATAAAACTTTTTTAACATAAATATTTAATAATATAACTTCTTATAATACACTCATTGCTATAAGTAGTTTATGGGACTATTTCCTTTTAGTAAACAAGTATTAGAGTTATAGATGTGCATTAACTCATTTTCATCTTTCATCATTTGCAATGTTTCCAAATTGCATTGTTTGTCATTTTTCTGTGGTGGTTCATTCCACTGTGGTGACCCCTGATAAATAAGGCACTAAGCTGAAGTAAAATGAATGGATGAAAATTTTTCTGTAAAGCTGCTTCTGGCCATGACATGTTCACATCTAAATTTTTTTGAGACATGTTTAATAAATGTCTCAATAAATGGGCCAGACATTTCTGACTTTCCATACCAAAAGGCTCAGGAAATGTTCTTCCAGAAGCCCATAAAGATTGCAGTGACAAAAGCTGCACAGTTTGTCAATAAAAAAGATATAAAATAAATGTTAATTTATAATTTACAAACGGTTGTACAGTTCAAATAGTTGTTCAGTTATTTACTGCTGTCATTAAAGACCATAACTCCTTGAGTCAGTGTGAGTCTGAACAGCCACGCTGCATTGGGCCCCAGTCCCCCCTCCAAAACTGTAAACCTAGGGGAAACACTGCACTCACCGCAGACGCCGCGCTTGCAGGGACTGCTGCTCTTTTCTTTTCTGCACCTTCTGATGTGGTTGTCAAAGTTTTGCTTTTAACTTTTCTGTAAGAACACAGAAATCCCTCATGTTATTGTGGTGATTCTGATTGCGATGGCAAACCAAAATGCCTTTTGTTTTCACAAAATCCCACTTTACCGAACAGATTTAGCTGCTTGATTTTCTGGCTCCTGGTTCTCCTTTGACGCAGTGTTATTATTCACCGCTTTGGAAACCGTTTGTGCACTTTTCTTAGTTCGCGGTTGACCTGTCTTTTGTGGAGCGGACCTTTGGTTGTGTTCTGGTCCAGCATTGGGGTCTTCCTCCAGAGCTGTGCTGTGAAGAGGGTTCCCTGAAAAACATAAGAATCGCTGATTGACCTTGAGCTGAAAACATTAAAAGTCATTGGTAATTTATAGCCCCTTGCTATTGAACATTTTCATGAATAATTTACAGACCTGTGTATGTTGTAGGTTCAGTTCTAATATGTACTGCAATATTGTTT
>CAIGQZ010032675.1:2226087-2255605 GCA_903798205.1 Danio tinwini
CTACTTGATACAGTTAATTGGCAAATGTATATCAAGACAGTGGTTTTCATAATATTTCCATGCTATTTTTGTGTCTTATTTCTCTGCATGTCATTTCTCTTTGTCTTTAAGACTTTCAGCATTCACACTTTAGAGCCCTGCTGTTACATAATGTGACATAATGGACTCAATTATGTGAAACGAGCGTTGAGTTGACCTCCAGGGGACAGATGAAGACGGAAACGTCACTGGGTAAAATGCCATTTAAGGACAGATGCTTTTAGAGCCATGATCCCAGGCATCATGGAAATGGTTGCTTCTCTGGCCCATGAGTAAATCCCAGAGATTGATTTGATAAAGTGTCCTAGAAAGAGGCAGTAGACTGGACGTATTATTTGGATAAAAAAAAAAAAAACGTTAATACTGATTCAGTGAGGGCTTCTGCTTTTATACAGAAATGGTCCTTATTTCATGCAAACTTGGCCAACTGGTAACAGTAAACCTGTTCAATTGCTGTAGCAATAGAAAAAATACTGTCAGTGCAATGGCCTAGTGGTTAGCGTGCTGACATATGATGAAGTAGCACTTCAGGGCGTCCCGAGTTCGAATCCCAGCTTGAGGATATTTCCCGTCTCTACCCCCTTTCTCTCTCCCACTTCACTTCCTGTCAGAATACTGTCCTATCCACTTAAAAAATGCTAAAATAATATAATAATAAAAAAATACTGTTCATTTTAAATTGAATGCATCAAACAAATCAACATAAATCACCAAAAATCTGGTAAATCTGCTTTCTCATTACTCAGTAACACATTAATGTTAGCTAATGCATTTACCAACATGAACAAGCGATGAACAATACATTTATTACAGCATTTGTTCATGTTAGTTAACCTTAGCTAATGAAAATAGCTTGTTAATTATCATAGATATTTATATTAGATGTTGCCCATAGATATTTATATTAGATGTCGCCTGCCCTGTTGTTGTCTATTGGAAGGAATGCGTCGATAGAGCCGCCATCTTAGTACAGGGTAGCACTCCTTTGAAATGAATGCGATACCAAGCTGTAGTGGAGGACTGTGGCCATCCAGAGCCAGAGATATACACATATACTCATATATCTATCGGGAGTTTTATCAGTGGTCAGTACGCAAATAGTTTTGTTTTTTATTACGAAAATTATAATTTTACATCACTTTTCTATATTGATTAATCAGTGACCGCACGGGCATTGCTGACAAAGAGTGTGTGTTTGTGTGCATGTAAATGTATTATCCTCCCTCCTGTTGGTTTTGATCTAATCTGTGTCCTGAAACACACCCTCTCTCCTGCTTTCACTTCTCATTCTGATGGAGGGAGCGATTCGTTTGTGAATGAATCTCCGGTATGAACGACTCGTTCACTCAGCCGACAATAATACATGTTTCTGGCATCGCAGCATCTCGTTGTCATATTTCTTTTGCATTGTTTGCTTATTCTATTCAACAAAACTAGCATAAGGTCAGTATTTAGTGCAAGTTGGTGCTACTTTGCGTTATGGTGAATGCAGTAAGTGTCTGTATTATCATCAATAACGTTACTTGTTAAGCACAAAAGTTCATAACATAAAAACATAAAAAACTAATTCTTACCTATGAAATGTTCTGCCTTTGTGCTTTGTTTTTTTTTTGTTTACTCGTTACTTCACCCATTCACATTCGAGTCCAGCATCTTCACGTTGGCACATGGTCTTGACTTGTGGGGTTGAATGGCATTTGTGCTGGGAGCACTGTACAAATGTGGCAGCGCTATTGACGCATGCTCAGTGTCCGTATGCGATATCTAGTGTATATATCTATGGATGTCGCCTATGCTGTTGAGGTCTATTGAAAGGAAAGCGTCAATAGAGCTGACATTTTAGTACAGGGTAGCGTTCCTTTGAAATGAATGTGGGACCAAGGTGCAGTGGAGGATTGGCCATCCGGAGCCATAGATATACAATATGAACATATATACATATATCTATGATTGGGAGATTTGCCACTGGTCAGTATGCAAATATATTTATTTATTTTTTCGAAAATTATAATTTTACATCACTTTTCTCCATTGATGGATAATTGAACACACGGGCAAAGAAACAAAACTAGCATAAACCTAGAGTTTAGTGCAAGTTGGTGCTACTTTGCCAAGGAGTGCAGTAAGTGACTGTATTATCATCAATAACGTTACTTGTTGAGCACAAAAGTTCGTAACATACAAAATCGTAAAAAATGAAATCTTACCTATGAAATTTAATGCATTTATGCGTTGTTTTTGTTTGCTCAGTACTACACCCATATGCAGTGCTAAAGTCCAGCATCTTGTGGTCTTGACAAGTGCGGTTGAATGACTTTTGTCCTGGGGGCACTGTTCAAATGTGACAGCGCTATATTGACGCATGCTCAGGGTCCGTATGCAATATCTAGTGTACATATGTTTCATTAGTTCGTTAACTCACGGTGCATTAACTCATGTTAACAAACGTGAATTTGGATGTTAATAATGCATTAGTAAATGTTGGTCTATGATTAATAAATGCTGTACTAGTGTTGTTAGTACATTATTCATTTATGTTATAAATACATTAACTAATGAAGCCTTATTGTAAAGTCTGACTGATCACTCTAACTCAAGCTTTTAAAACGGAAGTTAAAATTATCCCTTTTTTTTCTCTATAATGACGTTTATCCACTTGAAATGATCCTGAAATAAGAAGATAAAATGGGTGGAGCATGATTTGGTCCTTGTTGAACAAATTGGATTTGTTTACAGAGACAACCGGACAAAAGCAGAGCAGTAACAAGATGATAGCATCCTCATAGCCCCGCCCTAAAGGCAGCCCATGTGACCAGAAATGAAGGAAAATCATTTTGAGGGGGTATGAGGGGTTATGATAATTGATTAAAGATTCTGATGGCAAATTAATTTTTACGAAGTAACGAAGTTCACAGACACATCGTTTATAACGAGCACTACTATATACATATAAAACAAAAAGAGTCAAATTTCATTTCATTCCAACTTAAAGTATTTAATAATAAACAAGTGTAACTGTCACCACATTGATTGTTATATTTCATTTCATCATTTCATTTTCTTCTGCTTATCCGGGTCTCAGGAGAGAACCCCAGACTTCCCTCTTCCCAAACACTTCCTCCAGCTCCTCCGGGGGGATGCCGAATCGTTACCAGGCTAGCCGTGAGACATAGGGGGCACTCACACTATGCTATCCGAACTGTGCCCAGGCACGTTTCTCGGTTCGTTTGAGAAGTGTGAGTGCTCTGAATCGGGCTCAGGCATGGTTCAGTTGGCCGGCCCTGGCCCAGTTGGAAGAGGTGTGCCAGAGCATGGTTCACTTGGGCTTTGGTGCGGTACGCTTGTAGTGTGAATACAAAGTATGCCAGAGCCCAAAACTGAGGACTAGATGTGATTTTTTTTAAGGGACTGTTTCATATGTACTTATTGATCATTCTTACTGTCCAATAAACACAAACTGTTGTAGTTTATTAAAGACGCAAACCCCTCACTGCACCTTCAACAAACCTCCTGATACCTGCAGCACGAGGACTTTTATGATTATTAAAGAGCGTCAAATGTGGCTGATCTGTTCGGCTAAATATTTGACTGTATGTCACTGCAAATTATATAACTAAATAAATCTCCACTGTGCTGAGCGTGAGCGCTTCTCTTCTGTTAAATTGAACAGCACATCATCCATGATGTAAGCGTGCTCTGGCTCAGGCCGTCGAGGGAGAGGGGAGGGTGGACAAGCGTGCTTTGGCATGGTTCAAGGCAACTGTACGTAGTGTGAGTACGCCCTTAGTCACTCCAGCGTGTTCTAGGTCTTCCCCGAGGCCTCCTCCTGGTGGGACATGCCTGGAACACCTTCCTAGACTGGCGTCCAGGAGGCATCCAAAAGATGATGCCCGAGCCTCCTCAGCTGGCTTCTCTTGGTGTGGAGGAACAGCGGCTCTGCTCTGAGCTCCTCCCCGGTGACAGAGCTACAACTAACTATAAGGGTGCACTCTGACACCCTGCGAAGGAAACTCATTTTGGCTGCTTGTATCCGAGATCTTGTCCTTTCGGTCATGACCTAAAGTTCATGACCATAGGTGAGAGTAGGAACGATTGTTATGTTTCTCATGATTTAAAGTGGAACATTTTACGTACAGTCAGACTGCACACTGGATTGTAAATAAATTCAATTACAGCCCTCTTAACTTGCAAGAGAATGAGATTTTCCCAAAAGTTAGCCTAAACTGCCAAATGCCATCCAACGTCTCAAACATTTGCCTACTGTGTGCACTATGAACTGTCAAGAATAAATATAACGTAGTACAAAACTGCACAGAACAACTATATAAGTGAAGTTTCACAAACTAATTTCGAGAGGAGCACGTGATATGATTGACTGCAGCTGGCTCTCATCTACAATCATTAGTTAGCCAATCAGATGAACCCAAACTCACTATAAGTAGCCTAGTAAAATTGACTCTCTTATCTTCGTATTCCGAAGAAACCCCCCATCCACCCCTTCTCCGCCTTTCTTCCTTTATCACGGGGAGAACTACCTGATCTTGTACTCCCCTTACATGCTCAATCGACCAGGCGGAAGCCCTGGGCTCAATTATTTCCGAGCTCAGGGTTCTCTCCCAGGACAGCATGCCAAACCTGCTAATAGCATCAAGAAATATCTAAGTGTGAACTCTTGAACTGTGTGCGAAACCACATCAGAACAGCATTGTCAATCACCAAACTACATAACACAATTGTGGAAGCAACTCTTGCATCCTACGAGTATGTTGAAATCTTGTTTGTGTCTAGTATGTTTGCAATAATACAGCTGAAACAAGGTTTCTATGATGCAAAATGCTACAAAAACATCTCTCAGTGCTACTACGTTTAGTCACTTCATTTGTTCGAAAGCTGCAGATTACCGGGAGGGTGTAAACAGCTCCATCATTCCTTCAATCGGAATGGTGAAAGACTCGTTTGAGTTTAATCCAGGTCTTAATCTGTAATCTCCTGCGAACTCAAAGGCAAATCCGTCTGACTGACAATTTAGTGCTTTGGTAGGTGTTGAACTAGGAATTAGACTGTTAGAAAAGACAAAACAGTGTAAGACACGGTTTAGAAACATGCCTGTGAGAAAACATACATTTGCTCCACATAACTTGTCATTCAAAATCAAACCTTTATTATCATGAACACAGTAGAGGGAATGCAAAACATATTCTCGATTGTCCCTTCTCATTTCATCCAGATGTTTGCCTTCGTATCACATACAGCCGCGTTTAAACTACTATTTTGTGCACTTTGAAAAACATGTCTCAACACATACGGTCCTTACAAGCAGTTTTATTTGCCTCGTATTTGCTGCAAATGCAAATGGCAGTTCATTCGAATCTTCACCATTCTCAGAACCTTAATATCACCGGAAGTTTTTTTATACAGAAATAGTTTCGCTCTCTGAGAGTTTGATATGAAAATTGTTCCTGTGAAAAGTCTGAAAAATAACAGATACATGTTTGCCCATTTCCTTCTCGCAACTTTTCTTTTAATGCAAACTAGCTTTGTGTCATTTGACTTGAAAACCACAATCTGGCAGTGTGTGTGTGTATGTGTGTGTGTGTGTGTGTGTGTTTATCGGGGGTGGAGTGTCTAATACAGGCGATATTCTTGCCATCTGGAAGCACTTCGCTTATGTCGAGTAGCTTAGTTGAACAAGGATGATGTCATGATCCATCCATTGACCTCAAGTTGGTCGATTTCTGAGGACGATTTAATTATTTATGGATGGAAGTTGCCTTTTGAAACTTGATCTAGGAATAGCCAGTGAAAATGTTTAACCCTTGACTGACACTCTACAAAACTCTGATTTAAAATCAGAAACAAACAGCAATTCTGATCTATAGAAATTCTCCAGAATTCAAAATTCAGAGCAGAGGTTTTTGATCATCATATTTTATGAATGACAGCCACATCCAAAACTAGCCATCTTGGACCAGAAGCATACTCCGTGCAGGTACAGAGAGGCAGATGTCAATGCAAAACCAGTAGCCTACTCAAGGGGGCGATAGAGTTTCTGACACCTGTAGTGTTAATCAGTTGACTAGCATGTTCAGTACAACAATGCTGCGTTCACACCAGACGCTGATGAAGCATCAAGCGTGAGTGATTTACATGTTAAGTCAGTACAAAGATGCGAATAGACATCCTGCGTTGCGGTTTGTGCGACTGAATTGAATCTGAACTTCAGTGCACATTCATGCCGAATTAACCAATCATGAGCTTGCTATTGTATGGGTGTGATTATGACGTTGGTATTCCGAGGGGAAATCCTCTTGCCGACACCGAACAACAGTTTATGAAACTGGGCTCGGCTCAGTTTGAAGGACTGCCCACCATCATTCAGGTATAGTTTATGGAGGAGTTGATGAATTCAGAGCTGGGTGCACCTCTGAAAGGACCCAGTGCGCTCAGACACAGCACCAAACGAATCTACACTGTTTATCAGCCTTCCTAAAGCACATAAACACAGCTATTCTCTCAATAAAATCCATGTTAGCCATTAAGCAACAAAGCTAGAGTCATCGGGCAGACAGAAGTCCTGCCCATGATGCGAATCCACATCTATTGTGAAGTAAATTTGACGCATGAATGAAGCGAGTAAACTCAAAATGTTCACGTGTCTATTTACGTGCAAATAGCACAATTTATTTGTGCGTTCTGCGTTTCGTGTGACATGCAGCCACAACCTTCCCTTCCCTTGTCTCCTCAAGGGGAATTCCTGCCCCATTTTAAAGTGAGTTCCACTTTATTAAGTGAACGAGAGAGGTTTACATTGACATATCCTCGATCCCTTGATTTTGACAGAGGGAGCGAGTCGGCATCATATGTCCACTCCAGCACCTATATGTCCCAGAATGCAATGCAATCGTGTCGTCACAACAGAGTAGTTCTCAAGTGCTGAAGGACTGGTGTCCTGCAGATTTTAGCTCCCACTTGCCTCAACACATCTGCAAGGCTAATTGGCTAGCCCAGGTGTGTCTAATTGGGGTTGGAGCTAAAATCTGCAGGACACCGGACCTCCAGGACCCAGATTGAGAAGCCCTGGTTTGTGGCTTTCCATTTAAACCCATTCAGATGTTCCGCCAGTAATGGACACTTGTGTGATTTGAACGAGATGGAGGGAAATTAGCATTAAAAAATTGGACCGGAAGGCCACCTAGGCCTTTTTTATGGACATCTGAACAATGATTGTTGCGTATCAATACTTCTGGCATAATGGAGTTAGGCGTTAGCTTTCATAACCTCCTTAAAGACCTTACCGGCATTTAAATAAGCAGATGTTTTTATCATTTGGTCGACCTTCTTGAAATGTCTTCGCACTCAAAACACAACAAAGGACATACGTTCTTCCACATATTCAACATCTTTAATCAAGTTAAGTGACAATCCATAAATTAAGGTGGTTATAGCTAACGTGGTGCCGTAGATGTTATCCCTATACTTTATCACACGGTAGGCACAGTAGTAGTTTAAAACTGATCAGAGTAGTCAATACGGTAGCGTACAATACTAAATGATGATACTTAATATATAATAAAGATATTTTTTGTCTTGCACCGACTCATCTTTTTGCTGCTTCTCACAAACTTCCCCTTCAGATTGAAGCAGACCTGTAGCAGCACCAACTATAACATCCACAAGACTTGGAAAGACATCCACTGAGGTAAATGCTGGCAAAGTTTTCAAGGAGGTTGTGAACTCCATTACACTGCCATTATTATTAGCATTATTTATGCTAATGCTTGTTATGGCTCCCATTGGAATGATGCTATAAAGGCAAAGCACACATTGTTATGTATTACTGTACACAAGAAGTGCTTATGTTGTCATACTGTACTTGCATAGAGTATGTTTCTGGCCTTACCCAATACACTAACAAGTAAAATATTTAATGTTTACTAAGTATGGTGCTGTTTAGAACTTACAAAAGTGAAAGGAAAAACTTTCTGAAGTGAACCTTTTTGCTAAAAAAAAAAAAGATTAAATAAATATTTATGCTACATTTCCATAATTGCAATTCAACAAACTTTTACAACAATCCTCCAAGATAAAATAAGGCCTTGGTTTGTCAGGGAAGTCCTCTAAAGCAAACATATTAGTGATTCACAACATATTGGAAATCATTTTGATATGTATAAAATGTATGAAAGTATAATATGTGGAAAATTTCGAATACAAATTGTGACATTTGCATAGTCAAAATGACAGACAAGTGAGAAATTGTGTGGTTTGGCTATCATTGGGATCGGTTAAAGGGGTTACAATAACATGGTGACAAAGTTGTTGTGTAAACACACCCCAGTTGTGCTATTACATCTTTGGACCACACCGATCTCTGTGGTTAACAGTCAGCTGATAGGCCAAGATAAAAACTAACATCAAAAGCCAAACTTGACACGTCAACATACAGGTACAAAAAGCCCACATGGCCACACCTCTATTGCCACCTTCTCTTATTCTATAGTCAGAAATGTGTGGTAGACAAAATTAAATTCTAATCCTTTGGATAGTCTGGTGGAACGTTACTGCATACGTATTTGGGCTTTTTAAGGTTTTGTCCTAGCATCTGTTGTTAGGGATTAGTGGAGCGTCCTTTAACTTTGTTCTTTCATTCTGTAAAGAGCAGCACAACTAAACTAAACATGAAAATGAGTGAAGCTTCATAACACTGTTTATCTCAGTTATTAGAGCAAGAGGTAGGGATTCACATACACACAAAAAATGCAGGTATAGTAGGTTAGAAACCACGGTGCGCATATACTGTATGTAAAAAATAAATACATACAACAGACTGTACATACATCAGGAAATAAGGAACTGTTAGAAAATAGCTATGTCTGAATGCATAATTCCAGTATGTTTATAGGGAGACTTGGCAAGACAAACAGGTTAACAGATAACAATTCTCACTTGTTAGTTTGCTAACTGTGTGTGTACGTTCACGGCACTTACTATTATTGTTGTGTGCCAGCACACAATTAGTTTTTCGATGCCAGAAAGGCATTGCTACTTTAAGTACAGCTCTACACTCACACTTGACAGTTTCTTAAGAGAGCGGCGGAAGGTAAGGTTTAAAAGTTCAGAGGTACATTTCCATTGTCTATGTCTGGCGTCCGTGTCCGAAACAGTTGTGTGAGTGAAAACACTGTTGAAATAAGAACTGTACACTGCTTGGCCAAGAGCCTGACACCTTCACCCTCTCTTGCTGTTTCTACCGCACCTACAAACTCCTTATACAGGTCCACAATCTCCTCAAGCTTTCCCAGAGCTTCATCTGCATCAATATCCCCATGACATCCTCCGCAGTCCGAACAGGGAACTCGCATACAGGTTGAGGCAAGTTGCACTAGAGCTCCAAAGCTGTTTCCGAGGGACATAAGAGCATCATCAGGTGCCCAACCTACCCTTGTGGCTCTCTGGCATCCTGAAGCCAACCTCCGTGCCTCTGTTTGAACCAGACATCTCTCTGTCTCTGAAAGCGAATGCCCGTTCACATTGCCATTTTCACATTCTCCCTTGCGGGTTGGAGGGTACACCGCAGATGGTCCTTTCTTTAACACGAAAAGAAGTTCATCAATGTCTTGCTGCAAACAGGCATAGCCATCTTTAAGACCAGCACCTTTCTGACCACTGACATAACGACGCTCTTGCAGAAAGCGGAGCGGGTTATTTATTGGTCCGTGGACTAGAGGCAGAGATTCTAGATGTCTGGGCGGGATCAGGAGTGGACTCAGTTCTGAGGATGTGGAAAGGGGACGAGGGGAATCTCTGAGAAGAGAGAGGACATTAGGAGAAGGACCAGAGAGCGTTGCAGTGGAAGGAATCGAGGTGGGCTGAGGTGGTTTACTAATGCGGTTTCTTTGGGAAAACTCATAGACGGTCAAATCTTCATCAAAGCTACAGTTGTCCTCGGTATCTCCGCTGAAACAGTTGGCGTAGACTGTATGGCAGCCACATGCATCACGATGGGTCGGACTTGCGGAGGACAAAGAGGAAGCATTGTCAAGTCTAATTTCTGAAGGGTTGCCTTTGTTGGATTGAGGTTGTTCAGAATTACAAGTCCCAAAATGCCAGTGCAACTCAGTGGCTTCCGTTGACAATTTCTGCCGCAGGTCAGGATGGCTTGATGACATTGGCGGCTTCCCATTGGTGTCTTTCACAGGAGTTGGGATCACTTCCTCTGGTCCATCTTTGAGCTTTACAATGACTACCTCAGCATCTTTCTCTTTCCAATTTATCAAAGAGGGCACTGATGTAGCCTTAGGGGATATCTTTTTGGATTCATGATTAACATCAGTCTCGATTGTTGCCTTATTGCCTGTTGATGAAATTGTGTTGCTGAGTGCTACTGTCCCCAAGATCTCTTGGGAACGGGTGAGGTACCAGGGCATATCCTGAATCTTTCCACGCAAGGCTGTGGCTGATAGGCGTCCAGACGAGCCTGTTCTGCTGGGGAATCTACTGCCAATTTGAGCTGGATCTTCAGAAACAATATCTGCAGACTGTGCTGAAGGAGAAGGTAATGGAGATGGAGATGGGGTAGGAGTGGTTGAAGCACTTGTCGGTTTTACTGTATAGCTTTCAGCTTTTACTTCGGTTCTTAGATTCTCATGACTCTGAGAAACGCCCTTACTCATTGTAGAGGCTGGGGAGGTACTGGTACCATTTCTCTGAGACCAGGGGTGTAGAGAAAGACCGTTGGGGGGAACTTTAGTCTTTTCCTCTGGTTTTTGTGACTGGGAATCAGCTGCCTTTGATGATGGCTGTAAAGCAATGAATAATGGCTTGGGAGGTATTGGGGGCTTTGTGTTATTTTGGGGCAATTTATTTTCTGGTTTTGTGATTTTAGTAGAGTCTGATGACTGTTGTTTTAAACGACTCTGGCTGTCTACTGTTATTTTCCCAAATTCAGTTGTTCCTGTTGGCTTTTTCCAAGTTGGCTTAATGTCTTTACTCTCAGGGCCGTCAAGATCAACATAATTTGTAGTGGTCTTCTTTTCTAGACAGATTGGTATATGGTTAGATATGCCATTATGATGTCTAGGTCCATTATGAAGAGTGTCTGGGTCTACTAAGGTCTGTTGGGGAAGGGTAGCCTGGCGTACAGCTGTAATTAATGAGGAAGACATGGCTGGTCCAGGTCCTGTGACCGGTTTAAACTCCATGGTGTCTGGCTCCATCTCCAGGAGCTGTGATGATAGGTGAGAATTTTGCCCAGGGATGTCCCCATTACAGTGCTGGGCTTTCTGAGCCATGGAGTGGTTAGCAGAGAAAGCTTTAGATTCCACAGGTGTAGGTTTATTGGGCAAAATCAGTGAAGGCTGAAGAACCTCCAAATCAGGGTTTTTAGACTCAGGGATCAAAGTGGTAAAATAGTTGGCAAGAGAAGGTTTTTCATTTAGGTTTCCTACTGAAGCTCTGTTCCTCTCTTTGCTGTCACTGAATTCATGAGCTTTTGTCTTGCTTGCATTAATCTTCATGTCATGAACACTTAAAGAAGAGTGTATGTTCCCAGAATCTGAGCTTTTCTCTGAAAAAAATCAATAAAAATGAGCTAAGTGGGATAAGAAACATCAATAAAAACAGATATAAAACATTTTAATGTATGTTTTGTGTTCAATACATGTTAGGTTTTATTAACAACAATTACTGTAGCAAGATTGCCTTTGTTTAGGTTTATGCCCAATATTTCCTCATGACAATCTAATGATTGAAAACCCTGCTAATGTGACATGCACAATAATCCAAGCAATATGATTTTATGTAAATTAATGCAAAACAATAATCTAAACAAATTTACAGAAGAAATATTATACATTTCAACGAAGTTCTTGCATAAATACTAAACTTGTTGTTACTTCTTAACCACATTTGCTAAATGTTTTAATGGAACCATGATTTTAGCTTGTTGTGTATTTAGGAGTAGCTTAAATTATTTGATCCAGTTATCGACTGTGCTTAATTCGTATTGAACCCTGAACATTTCTCATCATAATACAGATGTTTGGTGGTAAAAATACAAAGTTCACTGACCTGCAAGGCTTTGCTCTGTGAATGGAGGGGTAAGTCGATCTTGGGCATCAAAAAACTCATCCTCAGATTCCGAACAACTGTCTCTAAATTCTTTAGATTTTTCATGGATATTTGAGCACACAGTTCTTAACAGCACAGTCTGTGCTAGTAGTTTCGAAGATAGTCCCTGTTGATTAGCTTCATTTGGGAAGCTGTTTCCTTCTGCTCTACATGCTGGATGATTGTGAATCCTATTGAAGAGTGACTGAAAATTCACTCCTGCTAATTTCGCATTGATGCTGTTAGTGGTGCATGAAGCTAACATGGCCTCAAATTCTGCTGACATTGCAGAAATGCGACCGTCTTCATCATCTTCATCACTCAGGGCATCGTCACTGGCTGCGGGTGGACTCGGTAAGCTATCAGACATTTGCGAGAGCTCCGAAAAGCACAGACCTAAGTGGTCATCGTAGGTCAACTCAGAAGTTTTGCCTGAGTTTCCTCTTTCGTCCAATTGCTCTGGCACCTCCAGAAGGTAAGGATGATGAACATCAAGACTTGAGGCGCCAGAACTGGGTTTCTCTTCCAAAGAGATATCCGAACGGCCAAGTCCACTAATGGCTGCCTTAATACTCTCCTCCAGGGCATTCAGCGAGTTACTGGACAAACTGGAAAAGCTGCTGTTGACCCGTGGATCCGTGTACCAACCGGTCTCCAAAAGGCTATCCATTGTTGCGGCGTAGTCTTCATCTCCAACAGACTCTCTCTTGCTCGCCCCATCTTCGTCATCCTCGGAAAAAGGATGTGTTACAATTACTCGGACTCTTTCTGCTTCACCTTTGCCCTCAGGTTCCTCTCCGTCCTCCGTGCCATCATTTGTGTGAGTGGATATAGTGTCCTCTGACAGCTGAGTGTCCAGCAGTCCCTCCATGGCATAGTCATCCTCAGAACTGTCTTCTGAATCACTCCCACATCGAGAAACATACCCTGCCATAACACACAAATACATGATATATTTACAGATACTTGCAGTGTGGATGAAAAGAGCTTCTTCCACATATCATTTAACAACTTTTTTCCGATTTCCTACCTTCTTCCGCTGGGATGCGTCTCATTTTAGGTCTGGGTCCCCAGCGAAACACATTGATGTTGGGGTCCACCAACAGTTTGCAGTATCCAGCCAGGAGACAAGCCAGATCTTTAGCTCCTACAGACTCCATTAACAAGGCTATAGGCTGAACATTACAGGAGAAAGAAACAGTCAGATTATATACAGAGAAAGGTAAAAGCACATTGAGTTGTGTTTATTCACACCTGCATGTCCCGAAGGTACAGTTTCAGCATTTTAGCTTGGTTTATTTAAAATTTCTGCTAGACAAGTACGCACCTGGATGTCCTGCAGGTAAATTTTGACCATGCTGACTCTGTCGGACTCTGACAGCACCTCTATTCGAGTGATGTAGTGGAAGTCTATGATGGTGGAGATCATGTTGAGCTGGTGGTTTAGTATTTGGCTGATCCCGTACCTTGCTCCCACTAGCAAACTCACCAATGACTCCCTGTCTTGCAGCTGTAATACACACACATTTGACTAAGATTAAATAAGAAAGTCCAAATGAGTAGAAATAATCTCCCATTCATTACAAATACTCAACTTTATTTCTAAAGCACTTTCAAACAACCACAATGGGTAAAGTGCTGGACATAAAAACGAAAATACATACAACATACAAATACTCAAATTACTTTTACTTAAGTACATTTTTAGTGGTGAATCTGTGCTTTTACTGCATTATTTTCCATCAACCTCCAGTCACTACTTCAAGTTTATGTTTTCTTGTCTATCTGTGATTGGCTAATTAAGTCCAATCGAATGTCGCATAGAAAAATTGCATCACACAGACTGACCTCAAGACATAGACGCTTTATAAATGTGGCAAACCTGTTAAAAATCGAAGGAATTAAAAGCGTCATCTGTTTAGACTGAAGTAACTGATGAGAAGATGATGGACCCCTACTGTACGATGACTGAAAATGCCAAATGTCCATAAGAAGTTATGCCCTTTATTTCATTTCATTTTTTTTTTGTCTGCCAAATCCTGTCTTTATATAAATAGATGCACTGTGTTTGTCATAAAGTGATCTGTGCTGGTCAAGTGACAGCATTCTGTATTTTGGCCTTTTGCTTGTACGGTGGCTCTAAAATGTTCAAAACCCTCTCAAACGCTTTTTCGCATGCAGAAAAAATCTACCTCGATTTGACGTTTTTTTAATGATAAATAAAAGTTTCGGAGGCAGTGTGGCAACACAATATGCACAATGTGAGGTTGAATTTATTTTTTTAACGTGACAAAATTACGAATGAAAATTTCGGATTCAGTGTGCAATAACCTTTAATCAATAACTAAATGCTCTACAAAATATTACGTTTCCAAACACACACACAAATTATGTTTTTTTGATGCAAAAAACTGAAAAAAACGAACCCAATTAAACAAATTTTAAATGATGGATGAAAGTTTCGGAGGCAGTGTGGCAATACAATTGACACTACAGGGGGTCGAATTTATTTTTAACGTGCCAAAAATTACGGACAAAAATTACGGATTCAGTCTGCAATAATCTTTAATCAATTTCCATATGCACTACAGAATATTACGTTTCCGAACACACGCACAAATGAGCTTTTCGGATGCAAAAAAAATAGAAAAAAGCCAAACCAGATTACCTTTTTTTAATGACTGATGAAAATTTTGGAGGCAGTGTGTCAATACGATTGGTACAACGGGAGGTCGAATTAATTTTTTAACGTCCCGAAAATTTGGAATTCAATGTGCAATAACCTTTAATCAATAACTAAATGCTCTACAGAATATTATGTTTCCAAACACACGCACAAATTAGCTTTTTCAGATGCAAAAAACTGAAAAAAACTAACCGGATTCCAATTTCTATGACAGATAAAAGTTTCGGAGCCAGTGTGCCAATACGATTGGTAAAACGGAAGGTCAAATAAATTTTTTTATGTGTGAAATTTCAGATTCAGTGTGCAATAACCTTTAATCAATAACTAAATGCACTACAGATTATTATGTTTGCAAACACACACACACAAATGTAAAATTTTCGGATGCAAAAAAAAAAAAGAAACTAACCCAATCTGAATTTTTTTAAATGATGGACAAAAGTGTTAGATGCAGCGTGTCAATATGATTGGCACAATGAGAGGTTGAATTTATTCTTTAACGTGCCAAAAATTACGGACTTAAATTCCAGATTCAGTATGCAATAACCTTTAAACAATATCTATATGCACTACAGAATGTTACGTTTGCAAACAAATTTGCTTTTTTGTATGCAAAAACATGAAATAAATAAAAAAATAAATAAATGAACCTGATTTGAATTTTTAAAATGATGGACAAAAGTTTTGGACGCAGTGTGTCAATACGATTGGCACAACGGGAGGTTGTATTAATTTTTTTACATGCCAAAAATTCCTGACGAAATTTTAAATTCATACATATCTACAATCAATTTCATTCTGCACTACAGAATATTACATTTGCAAACATACGCAAATTGCACAATCGATGCTGCACTGGCATGCTTTGTGGCTCTAACTGCTGGACACTTGTAGCTTATCAGTCAGGGTTTAAAGTGCAGAATTTAAGATATTATTAACATATCACAGCTAGATTTTTGACCCTTAGGTTACACAGATTTCACTCTGCACATACAGTAAACGCATCAACCTGTGTTCTGTCGTCTTATTAAAGGTGCATATCATGATGTAACGTGTTCTCTTTAAAACTAAATTAAATTAATCTCACATTGTAAATTTATAGTGTCAAATAATTTAACTAAGCGGAATCATTTTAATTTAGCTGAATCATTTTCAGTGTAATACTCCATTACTCATGAGTACTTTTAAAAGAGTTACTTTTTACTCAGAATTAGTCCTACTCAGACCTACTTTTACTTGTACAACATTTTTTTGTACCATTTACTTTTACCTGAGTCACATTTTTCTCCGCATAGATGCTCCCATGTAGTCACGAACAACTCAATCGCATGAGCTGTTTAATGAATCATTCTCAAGCTTCAGGCCATTTGCACGTCACTGAAAGAGATGCTGCTATTTTAGCCGAATCTGTTGCTTTCTAGAACAGCCAGCTTATGTAACATGCTTAAAAAAAACTAAAATGGGGGGGGGGGGGGGGGGATAGGATTTTGTCCAACATAACATTTTCCCAAAATAAAAAAGATAAATGCAACCTATCTGTGCCCTGCAGATTACGTTTGTTATCTGAGCCCACTGCGGCAGATGGACAGAACTCTCTCACCAGCATGGTGGCGTTGTAGCTTCTCCCGCTGTATGAAATCAGCTCTGCCATCTGGGTCAGATAAGCCAACCGGGCCTGAGACACAGAAATCACCTGAAAGAGTTGAGAAAGAAGAAGATGAAAAAGAGAAACTAACACATTTTCATTATGATTGAAGTAAACGAGGACAGAACTAAAAGCTCCTATAACTGCAGCAGTGTACATACAGTGCATCCGCAAAGTATTCATAGCGCTTCACTTTTCACACATTTTTTATGTTACTTATTCTAAAATGTATTAAATTAATTTATTTCCTCAACATTCTACACACAATCCCCCATAATGACAATGTGAAAAAAAGAGTTGTTGAAATTTATTAACAATAAAAAAAGCTGAACAGTCACATGCACATCAGTATTGACAGCCTTTGCCGTGAAGCTCTAAATTGAGCTCAGGTACATTCTGTTTCCACTGATATGACGGTGATTTGATGCTTCACAAAAGATGCAGACACCATTACAGATATCTGCTTTAATGCAAAAATAATTTATACATGCAGTTATTCATTATGCTGATTAAGACACTTGAATAGGCCTAGGCTATTATAATAAAGTAAATGTAAAACTTAATAAATTGCTGAATACTCTTGACACATAAAAGTGTGAAGCCTGCAGCCCACAACAAAGGTGAAAAGTTATCGCGTATCATATTTAACAAACCGTTTACTATGAATTTTATGTAATTTTGCTCACATGGATAATTGAATATTAATCAGATGAAGTCATTATGCTGCTGTGCCATCAGCCAATCGTTGCATTGCTGATCATGATTTTGAGGGTCGATAGATCTGTCCTTCACAACACATGCAGCGATCTCAGACCTGTTCATCCAGACATTTTAATCTGGTTCGCAAATTTGTTTGAAGAGCCAAATTAGCCTGAGATCAGTTATCAAAATTAAAGGATCCAGGATCTGCCTTATGGCCCATTTCCATGGAGTGGTATGGTACGGTTTTTGTCCGTTTTGTCTGTATGGTACAGTTTATGTCCGTTTCCACTGTCAAAAGGCGTACCAAACCGTACCACTTTTTTGTCACCCTTTGCAAAGTGTACCAAAAGGCAGATCTAGACACGCAGCTGAACGCTATTGGTTAACAGAGATACGTCATTCGCTCTCGCAACAAGCCAGAATAAAAACAAAGGAACCGCCATGTTTTAAATACACAGCCGAGAGATTACAGCGTAATAATATATACATATAATAAGGAGCCATGGTAGACCCGAGCTCAAACAAACCTTGTCGTCGTCTTGATGAACAGCCACAAAGCCAAAAAGAAGAGCAGATTTTACGCTGTGCCCCGTAGCTTTTTACGAGCCAGTCTAAAGCGCGAGCGGGTTTGCTTTCTCGCTTGCGCTCGCATGCACGTCTATATTTGAAATCACAAACTTCTTGAGCTGATGATAATAACGTGCTCTTGATTATTGACATGCATTTCAACCCCATCCCTTCAGAAACTGACAAACGGGACAAACGCCAGAGTGACGCGCAAAAAAAAAACAATGGAGAAGCCGGAAAAAACAAAGGAGCGAATGATTTTTTCTGCAAACATGAACAAACTGCTATGTTTAACTACAGACCATTTCCATGTGGTGATGTCATTGGCCCGTAAACATTTCCTGCTTGTTATCAAACTATTTCAGAACTGTAACGAGAGGCAATTCAATCATAACGTCACGTTAAAACAGCTATCATAACATTATTCATCAATATGTGGCTTTTTTGGATACTTGGAAGCTATAGAACTTAAAAATGTAAAACAGAAAATACATTGGGACCATTGTTTTTGTTTACACCCCTCAAAATGGTCGATTATCATCACCTTTTGGACTATTATAAACTCGTAATGACAGAATTACTCTCTAACCGAGCTTACATGTGCTGGTGAACATTAAAGATACAGATGAGAGGTTTGCACTGACTGTGGGCTGTATTTCGTGTTGTTTTCGAACCTAAATAAGGACTAAATGTATGCTGTGTGTAGTTTATCTGTACATAGTAACGTATCGGAGACTGTAATGGTCTGTATGTGTTCATATATGTTGCATTTATTTATTTATTTTATATAATTGCAGACGTTACTGTGGGCTATTTTGCGCTGTTATTAATCTGCAGTTATAATCAACTCATGTTCATAGAAAAGTTAGTAATAAACATTTATACACAAGTATTTATGTGTGTAAAGCCTCTGTTATGTGAGAAGTGCTTCTCATATGATGTGAACGACCTGTACAGCTTTACTGTAGACATTTTCTTGAGTGAAAATGACGTCAACTGAAACTTTCTGTCGTACACGACGCCCACCAAAAGGGTACCATTGGTACCCTTTTAGCAATGGAAATGCAAGCCTGATAAAGGTGACCTGTACCATACCGTACTGTACCACTCAGTGGAAATGGGCCATTAGATCATTTAAGCGAGGTACAGACCCCATGAGTTGTGTTGCATTGTATATCAGTGGTTTGTTCTGTAGACAATCAAAAACAAATATTGCTTAAGAGGGTAAAAATATTGACCTTTAAAATGGCTTAAATAAAATTAATAACTGCTCTTACTCAGGCCGAAATAAAACAAATAAGACTTTCTCCAGAAGAAAAAATATTATAGGAAATACTGTGAAAAATTTCTTGCTCTGTTAAACATCATTTGGGCAATATTTGAAATCATTCACAGGAGGGCGAACCAGTCAGACTTCAACTATGTAGAAGTAATGCATGAATAAAATAACCTTCTGCCGTGGTTCTAGCAGGGCCTGGATCTTCTTCATGTGATGGTTAAGAGCTTTCCGTAGGTCCTTTTCTCTCATGTTCCTCAGCAGAGTTGGAGAGATGAAGCTCTCTAAGCCAAACTCCTTTCTGATAAGCACACATATTCATGAAATGACTGTATTCTGTTACACAGCACAAGTCATTTGGAGTGTGTTTGTGTGTGTGCGCTCTTACACAACGCTCTTAACAGATGCTCTCATGGTCTGGCCGCAGCTCGCCAGCTTCTCGTGCATGTGCAGAGCAGCAAGTCTCAGCGCTGTGTTGCATTTCATCTCTACAGCGTAGCGTTCCTTTAACACATCTCCAACACTCTACACACACATACAAGTATACATGTCATTCAAATGAAAGCAGTCTTTGCCTTCAGTGGCACATTAAAGTGATGATTCACGATGTGTTACCTGTTGGAAGAGGTACTCAAAGGCCATAGGATCGTCCTGCAGGAGCTCCACTGGGTCTCTGGGGATGAAGCACACCCTGAACAGACATCTGTAGTCATGAGAATCCTTCTTCTGTACCACCTAAAAAAAAAAGCAGGAAAACGAGCGGTTTATTACAAACTTAAGTCATGGTTGTACAACGTACATGCAGATTAGGTTTGTTTCAGAGTTTATAGTTATATATACACAGTACTGTGCAAAAGTCTTAGTGCCCCAGTTACATTTGTTGTTTTAGTAAGGGTATAATGGCATTATACACTCACCGGCCACTTTATTAGGTACACCTTACTAGTACAGGGGTTGGACACCCTTTAGCCTTTAGAACTGCCTTAATCCTTCATGGCATAGATTCAATAAGGTACTGGAAAAATTCTTCAGAGATTTTGGTCCAGATTAACATGATGGCATCACACTGTTGCTGCTGATTTGTCGGCTGCACATCCATGATGCGAATTCCACAGTGCATCACATCCCAAAGGTGCTCTATTGGATTGAGAGCTGGTGACTGTGGAGGCCATTTGAGTACAGTGAACTCATTGTCATGTTCAAGAAACCAGGCTGAGATGATTTGCACTTTATGACATGGCGTGTTATCCTGCTGGAAGTAGCCATCAGAAGATGGGCACACTGTGGTCATAAAGGGATGGACATGGTCAGCACTAATACACAGGTAGGCTGTGGCATTGATACGATGCTCAGTTGGTACTAATAAGCACAAAGTGTGCCAAGAAAATATCCCCCACACCATTACAACACCACTACCAGCCTGAACCGTTCATACATAGCAGGATGGATCCATGCTTTTATGTTGTTGACGGCAAATTCTGATCCTACCATCCAAATGTTGGAGCAGAAATCGAGACTTATCAGACCATGCAACGTTTCTCCAATCTTCTATTGTCCAATTTTAGTGAGCCTGTGCCAATTGTAGCCTCAGTTTCCTGTAGACAGTAGTGGCACCCGGTGTGGTCTTCTGCTGCTGTAGCACATCCGCCTCAAGGTTGGACGTGTTGAGTGTTCAGAGATGCTCTTCTACAGACCTTGGTTGTAACGAGTGGTTATTTGAGTTACTGTTGCCTTTCTATCAGCTGGAACCAGTCTGGCCATTCTCCTCTGGCATCAAGAAGGCATTTGCACCCACAGAACTGCCGCTCACTGGATATTTTCTCTTTTTCAGATCATTCTCTGTAAACCCTAGAGATGGTTGTGTAAAAATCCCAGTAGATCAGCAGTTTCTGAAATACAGCCTGTCTGGCAACAACAACCATGCCACATTCAGTCACTTAATTCATAACATGCCTAAATGCATTGAGTTGCTGCCATGTGATTGGCTGATTAGAAATTTGCGTTAACAAGAAGCTGCACAGATGTACCTAAAAAAGTAGCATACTAATAAAGTATGACTTTTCATTATCTTTAATAGAATACAACCAGGAAATACAGGTTCTAGTTGTATATTTTGGGTCTAATTGTTGACATATAAAAGAAAGAGTTAGAGAAAGATGGAAGAATAAATAAAAAATACTGGAGTTTCTGTCTTGGTTTGATCTGCATTTCTGCCAGAGCTGTTGTCAGTATTTGAATGAATTGATGGGGTTGTGAATGCTGAAACGTACAGACAGGTTTTAATTCGTCATGTAATTCCTACTAGAAAGCTCCTCATTTGTAATAGTTTTATGTTTCAGCATGATAATGATCCCCAACACCTAGCTAATGTAAGGAAATCATATTTGGGGAGAAAAACAGCTGATGAAACAGTCAGGAAATGGCCTCTACAGAGTCCAGACCTACATATTATATACAGTACATTGCTTTCCACAGGTTTGAAATATATTTGGAGTGGTAGCCAGATTGAAATGTCTTTTACCCATGGCACATAAATGGTTAACTACAGCTGACAAAGAAAAATGGCTTATTAGTTGATGAATCATTTCTAATGACAAACACTTATTTTGCAGCCAGTTTAGATGTCATTTCATCCTCTTGGAGTATACAGTACATTTTTTCTGAGTTTAGATTAAAGAATAAATTATTTAATGTTTCTTTTGCTCTCTCTCGTGGCTGTGCGCGCGCAGTCATCTGCAAAGACAAGCCAAAGTAAATATGGCTTAAATAAAATGGTAATGCAAACACACATACAGTTAACGGCATCTTAGAAAGCAAAAGCAAAAGTCAAATCCCAGACATTTTAGGAGATTTTAATGACGGCCAGATGCATTGTTTTAATTCGCCAGAAGGCGCATCTCTGTTGGGCTGCAGAGCATGTGAGATTGTCTGTAGGAGTGTTGACTGTTCTCGCGCACACACAACCAGCAGTATAAAACGTTTATGACGAGAGTTCCACTGATTAATTAATCGCGTATTTTTGGTTATCTTGGGTGGATACAAAACAGTGTAAAAGGATGATAATAATAGTAAAAAAAAACTGTGTCAGCAAATATACTTATACACGGCCCATTCAAGTAAAGTCTATAGGCTCTGTTTTAACGATCTAGACACAAAGTCTAAAGTGCATGGCGCAAAAGCACTAAGGGTGTGTCCGAATCTAAGGAAAATTACGATCTGCGCTGCGGTGCATAGTTTACCAGGGTTGTGCTTCTTCTCTTAATGAGTTATGAGTGTGTTTTGAGAATAAACCAATCAGAGTCTCCCATTCCCTTTAAGAGTCAGTTGCGTCATGCCATGGTACATTTGCTATTTACATGGCAGACTTTGTAAGTGTAAAAACTGAACGCTTCACTAGCCAGAAAGCAGTTAAACAGAGCATCTGCAGTGCGAGAATAAAGACTGAGCCTCCTTCAATCTGCCTTTACTTTCACTTTCTCTATATTGTGGAAAAGGAAACACTAGAAACTCACTCCACTGAAGACATCCATTAGCCTATATAATTAATTCTGTTTGTGAAGCGCAAAGATTTGTTTCAAAAATATTTCTAAATTCAGTTCTAACGTCCAGCAAATGAATAAATGAACAATAATAACGAAGTGTGGTCAGAAAACTGAATTATATCCAAACACACGTCCTGTTCTTATGCCCCATATGGTCCAAAACCAGACAGGTGGACAAATCTAAACTAGTTTTTAATAAAACAAATATAAATGTGCTTATAATAAATAATACTGCTAATAATAATAACATTATACAAAAGCAAGTTGTCGTGAATAAACTGAAAAAAGCCCCCCCGTGATGAAGAAGTCATGGAGGCAGTGGTTTTTATATTTATGTAGAAAATAATAATCTTTGTAACATTTTAATCCTTCAGTTGTTTTTAATTTGTAAAGATATCTGCGTATTGCTATATGTCCTGTGTGTATTAAGCAATGTGTAGGCATTTAAGGCACACAACTAACACGCTTTGCACTGGACTTTAGATCTGCTTTTAGCTGGTCTATTGCACAGTCTATTTTAGTTCCTCGAAATAACAACACTGTGCCTTAACACATCTCTTTTCTGGACTGGAACACTCATGAGTCCACAAAGTGGCGCAAATGGATTTGCTTTTTAAACAATGTGGTGGCAAAACGGGAAAATTAAGGTTGAGTTGGTCTAAAAATAGCAACACGTCGGAGCAAACAAATCTTGCGCCTTATTGCACCTAGTGTATGATAGGGCCCAATGTGTGGAAAGCACTGCAGTATGTTTAGGCAATATTATAGGCAGATTCAACTGAAATCAAGTTTTGCAAGCTTATAGTTAATAATATGATTTATCTTCAGTACTACAGCACAATAAGTACAATGTGACTGACAACAGCAATCCTTAAGGAAATCATATTTGGAGAGAAAAACAGCTGATGAAACAAAGACAGTCATGAAATGGCCTCCACAGAGTCCAGACCTGTATATTATGTACAGTATATTTAGGCAATATTATAGGCAGAATCACCTGCATCAAGTTTTGCAGGCTTATTGTTAATAATATGATTTATTTTCAGTACTACAGCATGATGAGTACAATGCGACTGACAACATCAATCCTAAAAACATAGACAAAGTAATGTGTGAAATAAAATAAAAACATCAAATTTACTGTATATATCAAATCCAAAAACAAGTGATGGTAGCAATTAACCCTGATAACTCATTTGGGAGACCAAAATGATGCATTACATTTTCTAAAATATGAGTAAGGGAACCCCACAAATGCTTTCAATTTTCCCTGTTTTCCTTTCCCTGTCAAAAAAAAGCGAAGTATTTATGAATTTTAGGAATGTCAAAAACTTTTATGTCTGTGTGTGTGTGTGTGTGTGTGTGTTACCTTCTGTATGAGCTCCTCGTCGTGCAGCAGCAGTAGTTTTGAGATGTTATATTGCTGTTCCAGGACCAGTGCGAAATGCTCAATACACCGAATGGACAGCTTCTCTTTCAGCGTCAACACGATGTCCTAAACATATACACAACGTTGATACGTCATTCACACTAAACCATTCTGGATTCAATACATCGAGAGACGACAGTACAGCATTGCATTTAATCTATCGTAGCTTTGCCTGAAGTTAACTTGTATGTCCTTCTTTCTTTTTTATTCTACAAAAAGGAGGAAAGTTAGAATTGCTTGGACTTGTCGATGTAATAACAGTGACACGTAATCAGCATTACGATTAAAAAAACTAAAACAAATTAAATTCAAAGAATAATCCTATTAGGGGCGTCACGGTGGCGCAGTGAGTAGCACGATCGCCTCACAGCAAGAAGGTTGCTGGTTCGAGCCTCAGCTGAGTCAGTTGGCATTTCTGTGTGGAGTCTGCATGTTCTCCCCGTGTTCGTCTGGGTTTCCTTCGTGTATTCCGGTTTCCCCCACAAGTCCAAAGACAGGAGCTATAGGTGAATTGGGTGGTAAGCTAAATTGTCCGTAGTGTATGGGTGTGAATGAGAGTGTATGGGTGTTTCCCAGTGATAGGTTGTAGCTAGAAGGGCATCCGCTGCAAAAATCTTATGCTGGATAGGTTGGCGGTTCATTCTGCTGTGGCGACCCCAGATTAATAAAGGGACTAAGCCGAAAAGAAAATGAATGAACGAATGAATTATTTTGATATTAAGATTTGTGTGCGGTTCTAAAATGTTCTGTTAGTTTTAGGTAAGCAATAGTTTATTATTATTATAGAAGAGTAAAAGTATAGTTGTAATAGTATAGCATAGTTAAGTGTGACGTCACGTGAAGTGGCTTCCGGGTCTAAGCACTATATCAAACTGTTTAGTGAGACAAAGTGAGACGTTTACAAAGCGATGTAATAATTTTGAAAATCACGATCGCATTATATATGTCCATACCTAATATCCGATGGCCAGAAAGTGATTCATTTTTATAAATTATTAAAATATTGGTGTCTGTGATGCAAGTCCAGAAACTGTTGTGTACACTATGATTTTATATAAAATTCACTTTAATGTCTGATATGACTAAAAATTGGTCATAAACGAATATTTTCTTAATTCAAATGAGTAGCGGAAACTGGAAAACGGTATTTAATACGTCACGCCTTAACATGCAGATAGTATAATGATAGCAATGGTGCAAATAAAGTATACTACAGAATAGTAACTACAGAAACTGTAGTATCTACAGACCTTGACAGTGGTGGTCTTGTGAAACTTGAAGGCTTTGGTCTGGCCGTTCTCCAGGTAGACCTTCAGAACGTTGGGCAGGAAGAGAAGAGAGTTTCCCTGCAAACAGTAAATGAAACAAGGCTTAGGAAAACCACATGCTATCATGTTTTAAGTATGAGTGTAGGTATTACAACATTGAGGTGGTTTATGAGGACATGCCTTGTGTCCTTGTAAATCATATTTAACACAGGGTTTCTGCAGGTTTCATCAAGTCAAATTTAAGACTTTTAAAGACCCTTTTAAGACCATTAAGAATAAAATTTTAGACTTATGTAGGGTTAAGATTTTTTTCTAATGGCCTGGTATTATCATGAGTATAATAACGAGTGTAATTGTTTTTAGTTTTTTTTCTTATTAGGGAACTTAATTTGGTGAATTTGCTGTAAAAATGTCTAACAGCTGTTGTGAATTGTATCTCTTTGCAATAAAAAACTTAAAATATATATAAAAAATAAGTTTTTTTTAGATGTATTGTTGGTAATTGGATAAATGTCAGCCCACTTAAGTAGCTTTATTTGAATAATGCAAGAGTAAGACCTGTTTAAAATTATGTAAGACCTACAACACAATATTTCAGTGAATTTAAGACTTTTTAAGGCCTAAAATTTTGTCTTTGAAATTTAAAGGTGCTGTATGTAAGTTTTAGACTCTTCTAAAGCATAAAAATATATGTTTGCAGATATTTAAGAAACATGTAACATACTTGTTTATCTGAATAACAAGGCTAAAGTCAGATATTCTGCTTTGAAAATGGTTTTTCTGTGTCGAAACGCTGTCTTTGTTTAGGTAAATTTAACCTGCACAATGCCAGTTTAGCCAATTATAATTCAGCACCCGGGTTGCCTTGTTGGAAAACAGCATATTTCATTCATTCATTCAGAAAGACTCTGAAAGCATGCATCCGTGACCGAAATGGACAGTATCAGACATCGAAATGAGACCGATTCAGTTCCACTTGAGGTTATTAATTATCAAATGATATAAATATTAATTTAAACGTAAACATTAGGTGAGCAGGTTACATTGTAACCGCGTGTCCTAACAACACACTTTGTGACGAGATACGCAGTGATGAGCAATTTGGCTGTTTGCACCAGACTAAACACGACAGAAATGTAAATACAGCCATTCAGAAGCACAGAATATGCACTCACTCACAAAACGGTAAGATTTAGAATTGATTCAAACTCACATTGTTAGCATTTAATACTGAATAAAGCACACGAGGTGTACCTAAGGTGATCACTGTCATAGTTTTCTGTTGTTCAACTGTGAGAAATAGAAGCTGTTTCTAATATATCAATTCGAGGTGTTGGTTAGAACCAAAACTCCTTTTAATATGGAAAATATTCCCTCTATCGTAGTTGCTTTTATTTAGAACACAGTTTAAATCACTCGCTCCTGTACTCAATCTGGCAACCCGCATTTGTGTCTATTTTGATCCAGGTGTGCAATACCTAATTCAACCACTGGGTGTCAAACTTACATACTGCACCTTTAAGACATTTTAAGACCCAGCGGACACCCTGTAACAGGAACTTTTGACATTCAAAATTTGCCACAGCTTTCTTGTGAGAGATGGATCAGGGCTAGTGTCATTTAATAAGCATTTTTATTTTTTACCCCCAATACCAACATATATGTGTGAGTTTACCTGAGTGTGTCCGTTGACGACCACCTCTTCTGCAAAGCGCACTTTAACGGGGTTTCTCCTCAGGCGAGCTCTCTTCTCCGCTGTTATGAATGAAGACTTAGGATTCTGGAAGCAAAAACAAAGTTCTTTAAACTCCAGCAGCTGTCTGTGAAACACAATAATTATATATAATGGTTCTGAATACGATTCACACCACAAGACAACCTCAAAACATTATGGAATTCTGAGTGTGCCTCATACAGATGAGTGGGCTTGACAAACCACCAGCAGAAAACACACTCTTTCATCTCGCTGACACTTTAACGGACACATGTACTACTTTTTGCACATTTGTTGTGCACATTTTTTGAAAACATTCAGAAAAACATTCTGTGAGCATTAACAGTTTCTTTGTATAATCAGCACGTGTTGTGTGTATTGCCTCTTCTTGTTGAATCACTGAATGCCTCCTCAATTGTAAGTTCGAATTGAAATATGAACCAATGTAACAAACAAAAGGAGAAATAATCGTTATCATAAAGTATACACACCGTCATGTTTCTGAGGATGGTCATGGTTACAGAGTCCTGGCAATCCCTGAGGGTGGAGCATAACACAATGACATCATTATAAAATCACGTCCTCGTATGGACCAGTGTGGTACAATACAAGCAAAGGAACATTAAACCCAGCAAAGTTATTTGAGTGGTGTGTATTTAAGTAATCGAATCAGTCACCTAATCATCTGCTCCGCGTTTTCGGGGGAAAGATCGTCTATGGCTTTATTGTTCACTTTTAATATCTGATCTCCAGGAAAAAGATGACCGTCTGCTGGGCCACCTACAAATAAACACACACACACACACACACACACATCAAATATTAAAAGGCACTTATTTTACCCCTTGTTTAAGATGTAATATTATTATTATGGTTCTTCTGAGTGTGCCAGTTTAGGTTCAGTTCAAAACACAATTCAGATTTTTTTATGATGATGTGTAAAACGTGTCATTTTGGGGGCGTGTACACAGTTCTTTGTTTTAGGGGCGTGTTGCTTCACATGAAAATTTGTTTCAACTTCCCGCCCAACTTAAAAAGGGGGCGGAGCCAAGAGCTCCCCCTCTTTGTCTATGGCAACAGACAGGCAGACAGAGAGAAGCAACATGAGTGTGAGGACCAGCATTCAGCTGTACATGTACGACACAGACCAAGCAGAGAGTACAAAATCATTTGTGTCTTTGTATAGTTTTACAGCCAACTGTGTGCTAGTTTAAAGCTCTGAGCTTGCAGCCAACACCGAGACTAATAACCAAGCACACTGAATTAACTTTGACTGAAGGGCATCACACACCGGATGCGCTGCGACACGGCGCGCACATGACAGTTGAAAGTATTCAACACTTGCGGCGCCGGTGTGTGTCCCCTGATAGAAACTTATGTTTATAATTTAGAAATGCATGCCGCTGCGTGGCGCGACGCTGCTTGAGGCTATAACTAAAGGGTGTCATACACCGGATGCGCCGCTCAAAGCCATGACACGACACACCAGACGCGCACATTAGCATGTTATTTAAAATGAAACTACTCAGATAACGCTCTGTGGCGCGGCAGAAATATGAACAGTGTCCTGAGCAGGGCCCGTTACAATTTTAAGTTTTATCCTTGAGTCATTTTAACACAAATGACATTCAACTGACTTAAAGCAGCTTGCGTAACTTAGGAAATTAAGCTAGAAAAGGTTAACTTGTTTTATTAAGTCATAATTAACACAAAAACAAGTCAATTTATAGATCATATAATTTTTTTTACATCGTATGCTTTATTCATTCATTTTCTTTTTGGCTTAGTCCCTTTATTAATCAGGGGTTGCCACAGCGTAATGAACCGGCAACTTATCCAGCATATGTTTTGCGCAGCGGATGCCCTTCCAACTGCAACCCATCACTGGGAAACATCCATACACTCACAAACATACACTATACGGATCATTTAGCTTACCCAATTCACCTATAGCTCATGTTTTTGTACAAGGGAAACCGAAGCACCCGGAGGAACACAGGGAGAACATGCAAACTACACACAGAAATGCCAACTGACATAGCCGAGGCTCAAACCAGCGACCCTCTTGCTGTGAGGCGAACGTGCTACCCACTGCGCCACCACATAGCCTAGAAAATATTGATCTAAAATATAAATAAATGCATAGCATATACAGGATATACCTTTTTAAACTGCAATTGATTTGTGTGATGTAAAGCAAAATTCAAGGAACATTTCCTAGCATTAGCAATGAATGTGTTAGCGGTTTGTTTAAACCCACCCCTGCGAGCAAAAGTTGTAAGTAGCACACTCCACTAATGAATGTGTGCTAAAAAAACTATTCGAAGCGCAAAGAGTGTGAAAGTTGCGATTGTGGATTTATTATTCATGTCACGTCTGCTGCTTGTGTGTGTGTGTGTGTGTGTGTGTGTGTGTGTGTGTGTGTGTGTGTGTGGAGTGTCTGACTGCGAGTCTCTGCGCTGCTCTGTTCTGCCATTTACACTCATTTGTCTCTGAGCCAAAATACACACACACACACACACACACACACACACACACACAC